>PVKS010001775.1:0-132325 GCA_004027875.1 Aplodontia rufa
CATACACGGACATTTCAGAGCTCAAGGCAGGGACACACGGCATTTAGTCCTTGTCAGTTTATCAACGAGGAGACTGAGACCCAAGGAAGTTAAGTGACCAATGGCCAGAGACAGTTTAAGAAGCCAAGTTCCTGAAGCAGATTGTATAATATTCACTTGAAACAGAACTCAGGAAAGTAAAAGAGAAACCCAAGAAGCCCCAAAGGCCCATGCCTAATTGAGAGTCAAGGTCTGTGTATGTTCAATGTCGTTTTCTCTGCTCTCGCTACACAGTTGATCCCTATGTTGTAGATAATTGCTTTTCATTAAGGAGAGAACATTCTCTTCCATTTTGGAGGCAGAGATCACACTAGTAAGGAAATCATAGAAAATAACTCTTTTAAAACCTTGATTCTTGGGGGAGACTAGGAATGTTTTAAAGACTTAAAATAGCTCGTACTTTTTAACCTTACCCAGCCTCAGTCTCGTGACTTGTTGGGCGTGGATATCAATGCTGCAGGAAGCAAGGTGAGAACACCGCGGTGGCTTGCACCATGTCTGGCCTATGCGTGGTGTTCAGCAGATATTTCTTCTGAGGAAAGAAGAAATTATTGACGGAGCACGCCTCAGCCTCAGCCTACTTGTCTCTGCTGGGAAAATTCACCCTGCGCATACGCTTTGCAGAGTGACCCAGAGAATACCCTTGGGGGAGGAGGTAGCCATTGACTGGAGTGGTTTATGGCCAGCACGTGCTGCTCTTTGGCTGCCACGCCCCAGGTTACAGTAGGTTTGAAATGGCTTCCCGTGTTTACTGGAAACATCAAGATGTGTCTCAGTGACATTCGCACTGCGGCTGCAGATTTCTGTGTCATGCCAGCATGTGGGTCACTGGACGTAGAGGCAGGGCTGTATATCCCTGGAGAGCAATGTGGAGAATTTTGTGCTAGGAATTAGGATTCTGGGTTCTAGAACTGGTCACTTAACAGCTCTGTACTCTCAGGCTTCCTGTCTCTGAACCTCCGATTCTCTACTATAACATGAGGGGCTTGGTATATGTGATTTCTCTGACTCCCTCCAGCTTGAAAGCATCATGTTCTATGAATTTATGGCACTCACAGCTTTGCAAGCATTGCTGTTCAGCGAAAATATAAGTGCCCATGTATTTGTTCAAGCATGTGCAAATGCACACACACACACACACACTCGCGCGCGCACAGTCTAGACCCAGAATCTCCACTCAGGGACGCACCACGCACACCTGATGTCCCGGTGAATAGCATGTTACTCACCACCTTCAGAGTGACATAGCCCAGCAGCCTCTGGACTACATCCTCATCCTCCTTGCCAGTCGGTGCTTCTGCAGGCAGATGAAGTAGAAAAGGTGCAGTCTGATTCCCACCCCCTGGAGCCCGTGCTGCTGCTGCTGCCGCTACTGCAGCCGCCCCTGCCTTTTCTACCCCGGATGCTGCAGCCGCACAGAATCGCTGAGCACAGCACATTTCTGAGCTTTGGGAGACAGACTGGATGCTGCAGAAGGAAAAGGGTTTGCATTCTTCAAACGGCAGTCGCTCCCATTGGGTATTATGGTGTGTGGGGGTCACTTTAAACATGCTACCTGCAAAGGGATGGATTTGAGAAATCTTGGCTCTTGCCAAGACCAGACCCCTTTTGTGCAGTCAGATTTAATGATCTGGGATTGTGAGCTCGCTTCCTGTTTCAGCCCTATCCCCTAAGGTGACATTCGTGTTTGTTGATGGCAGTGTGACAGGGTCTTTAAAGCATCCGAGGGCAAATGCCTGACTTTTTCCTTCAAAGGTGACATTTCTGTGGGCTTGCAGGTCCAGGCAACAGCGTTCAGCTGGATGGGAAGAGCTTTGCTTTTAGTGCCGGCTTTCCTGGCATAATCTTTTGGGAACAGAATGGGGCAGAGTCTAAGACTCATTAGCAAGCGGGGTGGAGTTTGCATTTTAATTTCCACAGATGTCTTTCTGAAACGCTCACTGGGCTTTTGGGGTGCCAGTTTCACTGGTGGCCTGTCTTTGCTTCCTTCCACAAAAAAAAAAGTTAAAGCTGGTGGCCTCTGGGGATTTTTGACATCTTGAGTTTCAGTGTTCTCATCTGCAAAATAATACCATTTCCGGGGTGATCATGAAGAATCATTTAGATGCCTTGTGACAATGGTCTTAAACCCTCCTGGATCTGTTCCCTATCAGTAAAAATTTTCGAGCATGCACCCCCAAATGTACATATTATGCATTTATAAATTATATACCACACTTGCGGTATTAGTCATAATATGCACTTAGAGTAAGGTTCATTATTAATGACAGTGGATGTTCAGTCATATCGTAAGCAATGGTGATCATTTCAAAAATGATTGGCCACCTCAGTGTTGGGTCTGAGTAGATCCTCCTTTTTTTGATCTTGGAATATTTGGCCATGGAGAGCTCTTCCCGGGAATAGATGTACCAGCTTTGTCTTCTGTCGTTACTGAGTTATTACTATCCACTTCCATTTAGAATTTCTTCATAGGGATTTTCTAAGCCAAGCATCCACTTTGTAGGAAGTGAGTTTAATTAGAACCAGGCTGCAGGGGCTGGAGTAGTGGCTCAGTGGCGGAGCGCTTGCCTGACATGTTTAAGGACCCAGGTTTGAACCCCAGCACCACATGCACAAATAGTGTCAGAGAAACAAAAACCAGACGATTAAGTAAAATTGTTTCTCTGTGTGTGTGTGTCTTAAAAAACAAAATAAAACAAACAAACAAACAAAAAAAACCCCCCAGGCTGCACACTCTGGAACTCCCACCCACTCTTCCCCATCGTGCAACCCTTGCTCTTCCCTCGGGTGAGTGGAACTGGGGCTTCTACACAGTCTAAAAGTCATCACTGTGAACTCATGTATTAAATATTAAGATAATAGAGAAGCTCCGGTCTTTTCTTTCCTGCCCTTCAATGGGTGGTTCTGCCAATTCTCTGGGGTGTCTCCAGCACCCATTTTTGGAAACCACTGAGTTAATGGAGATAAATGTACTTTGTAAGCTGCGAAAAACTGGCTAAACAAAAATGAGGATGCTGATTCCGAGAATTTCCTCATGTGTAGAACTTTGCTCACCTAAAGCTCTGAGGAGCTCTGAATACTTTCCCAAAAGGGATCAATTTCCTGGGTGCTCACAAGAACAACCTTGGTTATTCCTAGCTTGTGATTGGAGTCCAAGACAAGGTAGGCAGGTCACATGGTCATACCTAGACCTTGCTGACTCCAGAGATGGCCCCGCATGACTGTTAGGAACATTTTGAGCGTGAATTCTAATTCTTCATTCTATGGAACAGAGGTTTGAGAGAAAGAAGCCTTCTGAAGGCTTGGAGCTGCATAACATATGCTTCTTGAGCCTCTTCTAACTTCTTATTCTTCCTGAAGCCAAATTTGCCCCAGAGAGAATCACCCCCTCCAAGACAGTGGTCAAACCAGACTGTTCTCTGGATAGGGGTGCTTCTCACTTGCCCTGGGAGTAACCCAGTAAATTATCCAAGAGACATTCAGGTATTAATGATTGTTCTAGAAAAAGGTACAGATTATAAATGAGAAGAATAAGAAATGCTTCTGGGGCTGGAGCGGTGGCTCAGTGGTTGGAGTGCTTACCTGGCATGCGCGAAGACCTGGATTCAAACCCCGGCACCATGTACACATCTAACAAAGACCAGATGAAAAACTAAATAAAGTTGATTGCTTCTCTCCCACACTCTTTCCCTCTCTCTCTCTTAAAAAAAAAAATACTTCTGCATTGCAACCAGAGGTGACTTTGTTCAGTTGCAGAAAAGTGAAACTATCAGAGCTGTCCTAAACATATAAACCAGAATATGTGGAAATCCTTCCCTGGATCCTTCTAAATTTTTGCCATACTGAGATCAAACCCAGGAACTTATGTATGCTAGTCAAGTGCTCTACCACCAAGGTATATCCCCTTTCCCAGATCCTGAAAACTTTGGTTCTTTCGCCCATGGTGGGATAGGTCATGGGGTTCTTATGTGAATGAAACAAGTGGGTCAGATTGATTTGGGGTGGAGCCAGAAGAGGTGCATATGATTAGGTGACTCTTCACAAATTATGCCGAGCTTCACAGGGCAGCTCTGTAGCTGACCCAGAGACATACAAGGTGAAGCAGAGATACTGGAACCTCTTTAGTAGTTTTCTGGGTTACTCCTAGAGCAGTGAGAAAGACCGCACTCTCGAGAGAAATCTGCCTTGATCACTGTCTGAGAGGACGTAATTCTGGAAGAAAAATAGGGGAGAAGAGGCTCAAGAAGTAAGCGTATCCAGCTCCAAAACAGGAACAAAACACCAAAAGGTCACTGAAAACATATTTAACGAAAGATCAATGGTGGTTCAGGGCCTTCTTCCTTAGAGTGCTCTCTCATGGTCCCCAGCTTCCCTGGCTGTGAAGTCTGGCCACAGGCCTGAGCTCTTGTCACTGGGTAACAAAACACTTCCAGATCTGTTCATAAGACATTGTGCCCATACCCATGCTGTCTTTCTCCTTTCCATGACATAAACCTATCCACGATGATGACCCAGCTCCAGACATGTGGGTGATGATTCTCTAGGGATGAACAGGGATTGGATTCCTGAAGGACCATGTGGAGCAAGGCTGCTGCCCCTCCCACCCAGAGCCTGCACTCCTGTGGGGTGCTGTGGGGGGCCACCAGGTGTCATCTCGCCCTTCAGCTCTACAATACTCCTTCTCCTGGCTGCTGACAGTTCACATTTGAATTCTTCAGGAATTGCTCTTGTCCAAAGAGAGCTGCGTCACCTGAAGTTCCACCACCTAGCCCAGAGTCAGTCCACCTTCAATGCTTGGTCAATGCTAGGTCAAGAGGCCTGGCTTTCTTGCAGCAATTTTGGACACCTCTAAAGGGACATCAGAGCTCCCTGTGGTGTTGGCCTAAGCTTTCCATTGCAACTTTAACAAGTCCTCTGCCTGGAAGTACTCCCTTGTAAACCTTGGGCATGCAAGACCTATCAGTCCATTTCCCAGAGAACCTGGCCCATATGCTACTCCTGTTCTGACTCTCACATGAATGTGAGAGGGAAAACCCTTCTTCATTCTTAAGTCTCTGAAGTGTGCTCATTTGTTACAGTAGCTCAAATCTTACCTTCATTTAATTATTGAACAGTAAGAAGTATACTGACCTGAGAATCAGACCTGAATCCTAGCTCTGGTTCTTCAAGTTTCTTTTACTTCCCCCATATTTTTTTATTGGTGTATTATGGTTGTACATCATGGTGGAATCTGTTATTACATATTCTTTCATGCAAACAACACAGCAGTAGAATTTGGCCAATATCATTTCCTAGTGTTTCCCCTTTCGTTCCTCTCCCCCCACCGGGTCCTGTTCCTCTACTCTGCTGATCTCCCTTCTATTTCACGAGATTCCTGCCCCTGCATCTTTCTTTTCCTTTTTCTTCTTTAGCTACCACAGATGAGAGAAAATATAAGAAGGGGCCTCATTTTTTTACTTTGAACTTCACTTCTCTTGGCCTTCATCTTATCTGTGCAATGAAGATGTGGGACTAGATGGTTTTAAAAGTCTCCTCCGACTTTAATAATCTGTGCTATCTTTGTTCTAAAAGCTCTCTTCGTGGAGACACAGTGATACCCAGTGGCACTCGTATTAGTTGAAAATTTCCACCCAAGCAAAAGATTTGGAATGTGACCCTGCGTCCTGACCTCTCGTTTGCTTCTCCTCATCCCATTTCCTTTCCCTTCTGCCCGCACCACCTGTCCTGCATTTTCTCTCTGATGCATCTCATCCACCAGCCAGAGAGGAGGTCCAGGAAACTTCAGTCATTTCTTTGAGCTCAGCTGCTGCTCCATGCTTCCAGCTGAAACTCCATCTGGAGCCAACGCTGCGGGCCAACTCCTCCGGTGAAAGCCGTCTTTTTTCCATTGCACCTCTCAGCCTTGCACCCCAGGGGGGCTTGGTAGAATCGGCCACTGAGGAAAAACATTGTACTTTCTTCTTTCCAAAGTTAGAGCTCTTCTGGAATCAGAATGCCCTTGCTACCGTTTCCAGGAACACGATGCTGTGCGCAGGACTGGAACCAGCTGGAAGGACCGGGCCCTGCCCTCGAGGCACTTACCTAGAAGCTTGGGCACTGTCACTCCAACAGTTAGGAAAAAGGTTAGTGCTTACTTAGAGGTGCTTTTCCATTTTTCAATATTGTCTCAATTCATCTAGAAAACAACGCAGTGAGCCTGGTACTCTTATTCTCATTACACGGATAGAGAAAGAAAAGAAAGTTCAAATGACTTTTTGTGTGTGTGTGCATGAGAGGGAGGGATAGCTCTCTATCTATCTATAGATATAGATGTAGCTCTCCAATGTATAGTACCTCATGCATATTAGGCAAAATTTCTACCACTGAGCACATCCCCAGCCCTTTTTATTTTGAGAGGTGGTCTAAGTTGCCGAGACTGTCCTCAAACTTGCAATCCTCCTACCTCAGCCTCCCAAGTAGCTGGGATTATAGGCATGCAACATGATGCCTGCTTTTAAAATTGCTATTTTAAGATCACATCGTAGCAGACAGAGTTAGATTTGGAATTCTATTCTTCTTACTGTAAAACCTTCACTTTTGGCTGGGGGAGTAACTCAGTGGTAGAGCACTTGCCTAGCCTGCAGGAGGCCCTGGGTTCAAATCCCACCACCACAAAAACGAGCAAAGAAGAGAAACCCTGAAATTTTTTTCTTTCCCTTTTGTTAATCTGAGAAACTCCCTCTTGAGAGCCACACTCAGATCTTCCAGGCAGTCTCTGAGCTCAGGAAGCTTGGCTCACGTCTTGGTTTATAAATCACTGGTTTGTAGTACACACTGCTGCTCCGGCTAGATTGGAACTGCTTTGAGAACAGAACCTGCTGTCCTGTCACACTTGTGTTTCCTCAGGTTAAGATTGCTCAGTCTTGGTCATGATGAGTTAAATGTGCTTCCCCCTCTATAATACTGAAATCTTGGACTCTATGCAGTGATATTAGTAACCAGCTCTGGTCCTACTAGGGATTATGGGAAGCTGCCTGTGACTGCGACATAAACAAACCCTGAGTAACGGGCTGCTTTACTGCCTCCCAGGTCCGTCCCTCCAGGAACAGTAAGGTCTCACATAGAGTCCTGCACTGGCTTAAAGTCACTCTGGTTTCTTTTTTTTTTTATTTTAAAGAGAGCAGGGCAGAGAGGGGGGCAGAGAGGGACAGAGAGAGAGAGAGAGAGAGAGAGAGAGAGAGAGAATCAATTTTATTAATTTTATTTAGTTTTTCTTGTGGCCTTCATTGCTCCGACACTTTGTTGTGCACCTAGTGCTGGGGTTTGAACCCATGGACTTGCACATGCCAGGCAAGCGCCATAACTGCCGACCCACCGCTCCTGCCCCAAATTCACTCTGGTTTTTTACGGACTTCTCCCAAGTGTTCTTCCAAGAGTGGGCTTAGGCAGTAAGTGATAGAAGAGCATCAGTATGGATGGGAAGTGTTGGGGCAACAAAAGCCACATGAAAAACTAAATAAAATTGATTGTCTTTCTCTCTCTCTCTCACTATCCCTCTCTTAAAAAGAAATATAGAGAAGCTGGTGGGAGCGGTGGGAGTAAAGGGAGAGGTTGGATTGAAGATACCCTGTTCCGCTTCTGAGACACAAGCAGCCGAGCTCCAGGGCTGAGGATTTCCACCACTCAGAGTTACCTGGAAATTGGGGCATGGAGCAGCCTGGAGTGTCCTTGCTGCCTCTCAGTGTTCTGGGATCCTGGCTGTGCCACTTCAGCACCAAAGACAGCGCCAGAGGGCCCTCCCGAGGCAGCTGGGACCTTTGCCTGTCGCTGTTTACTTGAGGGAGTTCTGAATGTCTGAGTCAGTGTCCTTGGCAGGCTGAGTGGAGGACAGGGACACAGAGTCTCAAGGAAGGCTGAGCATCCAGTGGTCTCACTCAGATTCCTTTGGGTTTTCCTTGAGGATAGCAAGAAGCCCCCCTTTACGTCTTTTCTTTCCCCGATTGTCTGGGGGCAGTTTTTAATCCTTCCTGAGCTGCCCCATTCTATCAGAAAGAGAACGAAATCCTGTGGCATCTCTTCCTGCATCCCAGAACCAATCTCATTCTTCTGGATCTCGGTATACACCAGGGACCCTTGACTCTAATTTCCATGCAGGAGCTGGCTGAACAGTCCTCACTTTCAGGGAAAAACATGGATGGGTGCTGAAGAGTAATTGGCAGGGAATTAGGTTCCTGGCAGTACATGGACCTTTGGTTAAGGATTTTTTTTTCAGGGTTGAGGATGAAAACCAGGTTCTTGCTAGGCAAGCACTCTACCACTGAGCTACTCCCCAAGGCTTCTGAGTTTGAGACAGGATCTCACTAAGTTGCTGAGGCTGGCCTTAAATTTGGGATCCTCCTGTCTCACCCTCCCGAGTCTCTGGGATTACAGGCATGTGTTGCTGTGTCCAGCTCATCCGGGATATACTAAGGACATGATGCCTTAGCTCAGTAGGATTTCCCACTAGTGGGAATTTCAAGCTCAGTTTCAGGTGAAGGTGGAAGTTGACCTCTCAATCTCCAGGGACTCAAGGGTGACCCAAATTACTCCATAAAGACAAATTTGCAATTCTACCTCTATGAAAGGCCATCCTGGGTGTCCTTCTAATTCTTTACCAACTGTCATCTTAGGCAGGTCACTTAACTATCTTAAGTCCCCATTTCCTCAATTGTAAAGAGGGATAATAACAAATCCCTATGTTATGTAAATATTAATGGAATACTATATGGGAAGCTGTTTTATTAACTACAGTGAAATAACAGTCCCTGTGAAGTCTTTGATGGGAAGGAACAGGCATTTCTGGTTTCCCAGTCACTGTGGGCTATGAAAGTGTCACATCAAGAGCATCACAGAGTGTGCGGATAGTGACACCAGGCCAATTCAAAGGGAAGCTTGTCATCCTGCTTTCAGTTGGCTGTTGCCTGTGAACTTGGCTTTGGTCCCTTCTGTATCTGAAAAATATATTTTTTCTTCCATTAACTTAATAAGCTAGGGACACTCACACTGACATCTGACATCGTTGGTTTATCAGGCAGTCACAGTGCTGCTGGAAAAAGCTGGTGACACATTCCTCCCCTTCCCCCATGGCTGTTAGATGTCTTGGAAAGTTGCAGAAGCCTGTGGGTGGGCAATACCCATGTTTCCACCCCTCCCCCAGCTGCCTTCGTGTCACTTCCATTAATCCCTGTCATGTCTGTTGGTCTGACCTTCCTTTGGGGTGGTTGGGAAAGACAACTACATGTTGCCTCTGAGGGAGGGCAAGTGCCCTCATTGCTCAGTCCACAGACAACATGATTCCTGCCTGTATGCTCAGACAGACAGGCAGCTTGTGCCTGTCGTACATTATGTCCCAGCATGGCTTCTCACTGCTCACCGCCCCCACTCCTCTTTCCCGATGGAATCCCAGTTCTGTTCAAGCATATTCTGCTCCCATGCAGCCACGCCCTGTGGAAGCTACCTCATCTCCAGCTCCGGAGTGGTTCTGATGGGGACAGGCTGACCTCTCACCTTTGCTGGTGGTTGGTGCTGCAAGGTTTCTGGGAGAGGCTTCCCAACCCCTAGGAGATGGGGAAGGATCTGGAGGAGAGGCTGGGAACTGTTGCAGCCCAGGCTGACGTGAGAGCCAATGCAGAGGATGACAGGACAGAGAGATGAACATGACCTGGCTCCTTGGTGACTCTGCCAAGCCACCGTGTCAATTCATTCTGGAATGTGCGTTTCTTCTGGCCTTCCTGTTATGTGAGCTAATGAAGTTCTTTATTGATTGAACAGGGGTTTCTGTTACTTGTAGCAAAAAGCATTCTAATGTATACCATTGCTGCTCAGGAGACGACTCTTGGTCATTTGTTAAAGACACACTGCAAACTTGCCCTGTCGTTGACTCCCACAAGTAGCACCCCCAGAATAATGCACTGAGTGTCTTAGACCAACAGTAGTTCACTCACCGCAGTCCTTCTCAGCCACGGGTGTGAGATGACAGTAGGGGGCGGTAGACAGAGTAGGCCAGTTTGTGGCTCCTACTTTATCACACATTCAGCCTTGTTCTTTTCTTTTCTTTTTTAAAGAGAGAGAGGGACAGTGAAAGAGAGAAAGAATCAGTTTTATTTAGTATTCATTGCTCCGACACTTAGTTGTGTACGTGGTGCTGGGGTTTGAACTAAGATCCTCGCTTGCCAGGCAAGTGCATTAATGGCTGAGCCACCGCTGCAGCCCCTCAGCCTCATTCTTAATCATAGCTCATTCAGTTTTTTCCAAGGTGCTCAGTCTCATGCTAATGCGTTTGCCTTTTTTGGTGGTTTTTGTTTTGGAGGGAAGGATGTCCTTTAGTTACATAGAAGAAAGGTGCCACCAGGGAAGGAGGTCGTTGTCAGCTAGGAAGACCTTTCTGCTCCTTGGAAGCCAGTTTTGGGGCCCAGGACTCTGTCCATGAAGGGTTTCTTGGGGCCACCTTTGTGGACCTTCCCCTACAGAGCACATTGAGGGGGGCCACCCTTGCATGAAAGTCCAAGACGCTTGGTCAGCTGGAGTGACACCCTCATCCTCTTGGTTCCAGTGTGCTGTCACGGAGGGAGAAAGTGGAGGAATCTGCACTGCTGCTGGGTACTCACGCTTGCAGATAGGTGGTGGATGCATTGGAAATTAGAAAAGAGAGCAGCGGGAGGACCGAGAAACCAAAGAGGCCTCGAGAGACACATTTCACACCCCCAAGAATCCCCCAATGAGGCTCAGGAGCCCCTGCCTGGGAGAAGCACTGAGACACTGCCTGCCCTTGGGGTGGCGGGAGCTCACTGGCTAGTTGAAAGCCAATATGAACAACCAAAAAGTTACTTTTAACCATAAAATTAGCCCAAGAGAAGTTGTGAATAATTGTTGTGGACATTAATAAAAGAGTTTATTACAAAAAGATAGATCATTGTTTTGTGAGAATTTTAAATGAACTTTACAGATAATAATCTAGGGAAGAAATTAATTTGCGCTGCAATTAACTAAAAAGGGTTTGAAGGGGCTGGAGCAGTGGCTCGGCCATTACAGTGCTTGCCTGGCATGCACAAGTACATGGGTTCAAACCCCAGCACCCACGTACGCAACTGTCAGACCAATGAAGGCCATGTAGAAAACTCAATAAAAATTGATTGTCTGTCTCTCTCACTCCCTGTCCTTCTCTCTTTAAAAAAAAAAAAAAAACAAAGAAAAGAAGAAGAAGGTTTTGAAGGAGCAGGATGGTTCATCAGCCATCACTGTCATCTGAAGAGTTACTATGGCTACTCTGGTAACAGCACGTTCTATTAACTGAGCATCTGCTAAACCCACTGCCAGGCACTGGGTTACGGTTGCTCTGTCTTTGATGACAAGACTGCAAGGTATCATCAACTCTATTATGTAAGAGTGAGACTGAGGACTAGAGTTTATTTTAATTTTTTTTTTTGGTACCAGCGATTGAACTCAGGGGTGCTTAACTACTGAGCCACATCCTTAGCCCATTTTATATTTTATTTGAGACAGGGTCTCACTAAGTTGCTTGAGGCCTTGCTAAATTGCTGAGACTGGCTTTGAATTTGTGATCCTCCTGCCTTAGCTTCCTGAGTTGCTGAGATTACAGGCATGTGCCACTGTTCCCAGTTCTATTGTAGTTCATTTTGAGTGTACTGACTGGGCTAGGAAGTCCTAGAATTGCACCCCTAGATCATCTATCTCTTGCACAATTACATGCTGCCCAAGGCTGGGACTGCTGGAAATTCCAAATAAAATTTCCACTGTGTTTGGGCACAGAGCTGAGGGTGCTAATCCGCAGATGACTCAATAAACCATGTGTTACCTCCTAGGCCTCAGCTCCAGGCGGGGAAGGTGGTGACTGGACAGCACGCCACTGACACGGCAGGTTTGTCTTTTCCCCTCCGGTTGTCAAGTGGTTCAGCCAGGCTGGAATAGGCGAGAGCTCCCAGCACATCCCTCTATATTGAGAACCAATCAGCAAGACCTAAACCATGGTTCCAAAGTATGAGAACTTGGTGAATTTGACTTGTGGAACTGAAAACTAAGGTTAGAAATGTTCAAAATGCAAGCACTACCACATTGCGGCACAAACAAGGACCAGGACCCTGTAAGCACCTTATTTTAAGTAAAAACCCAGAGTTGGAATAGTAAGTAACTTGTCTAAAATCACACAGCAAACTTCAAAGCTAATTTGAAACCCAAACTGCAAAGAGCATTTTCTTCCCCTGAACCAGCACTCTCAGGGCAGGCAGAGTCACCAAGTGTTTTAGTCCCTTGGGTCACTGTATCAGATGCCATGAACCAGATAGTTTATGAACAACAGAATTTTATTTTTCATAGTTCTGGAGGCTGGGAAGTGTGAGATATTAGCAAATTTGATGTCTGATGTGGGCTTTCTTTCCTGCTCGTGGGTGCTGCCTTCTTGCTGTGTCTCACAGGGGGGCAGGGGAAGACACATTCTCAGAATCCTCTTTCGTAAGGGCACTGAGGTCCTTCACGAAGGCATCACCCTCATGACTTAGTCACCTCCCAGGCTCCACCTCCTGATACCATCATCTCAGGGCTAGATTTCAATATGTCAATGTTGGAGGGACACAAATATTCAGAAAATCCAAAGACCCAAGAGCATCCTACAGGGACCGTAGAAACCGTTTTATGCTAGAAGAATGGAAAGGTGGCTCCAATACTGAAAGGTGTCTGTGAAATAGGCTAAAAAAACTCCATCCCTTCAATTCACTTAATCCTCTGTTCTTTCCTTTGCTCCTCTTGGGGATGGGTGCTGGGTAGGGGGACAGGGCTTGGAGTAGAACTGTCCCCTTCAGCTTTAATAGTCTAGCGACCTTGAAACATATTTGTTTTTTGTTCTTTTAAACCAAAGCCCTCACATAAATTCCACTCACTTGTGACAGTGCCAGTAGCATGACACCCTTTTCCCTCACGCTAGGCAGGGGAAGAGAGTGGAGGGAGTGCATTCAGACCCCGTGGTGGGAGTCCTGAGCTTCACTTCCACTCCACTCTAAGGAGGACTGTCCTCATCTCTTCTCTGCTCCAGGAAGATCCTGTGGAGAAGAATGAGATCATGTCTGAAAAATGAACTGGACTTCTTGGAGCAAGAAGCTAAATAATTCCAAGGCCTACAAGTGCCATTGTCTGCTCCAATTTCTAATCCTGATTCAAGGACCAGATTGAGTTTATCTTTTAAAAGAACTGGTCAGCTCTTGAATCAAAGAGCTGAATCCTCTTATTTTCCTCTCTTGGGTTTTCAAATGGTGACAAGAGCTCCTAATGCCATGGCAACGGGAGCTGTGGAAAACTTAACCCTGAAATGGGGGGTGGAGAGGACCTCATGGAGTTGGCAGCCTCTAAGGGACAAGACTGAAGGTTCTCTCTCCATCCCGATATTGTGCGGTGCAGCCAGGATTTTAGGAAGCAAAAAATATGGGCTCTGGTGTCCATTCAGGCTCTGCTTGGCCTGAATGTCAGCTCTGATCCGACTGGCTGTGTGATACTTGGTACACTATTTCACCTCTCTGAGCCCATGCTGCGGGACTGTGTGATTATAAGTGAAGATGCATACCTGGGAGTACATGGCACATATTAGATGCTCAGTGAACGGCAGGCTCGCTGGCCTGTTTGAAGCATTTGCCTTCCCTCCAAGTTTGCCTCTGGCAGCCTTTGATGATGATGCTCATCTATTTGCAAGAGTACAGGAAAAGGTGTCCATCTCTCAGTATTTCCTGGACCTGGGAAAAACCAGCCTGACCGTTTTCCTTGTTGCATATGACTTTTCTCTGTCCAGCATGCAATGCTAATGGAGGGAAGAGGGAATCTGCAAGTGGAGAGTCAGGAATCAGAGAAGCTGGATTCCTACAGCCCGGACTCCCAGAGAGACCCTGGCCGCTCATGTCGTCTCACTGCCTTCAGACTTCTGCTCCATCCTGTGGGTTTCTTAGACAAAAGTGCATATCAGAGTTTGGATAAGATGGATTTTTTTCTCTGCTCCCCAAGAACTGCCAGTACCCCCTCTCCTCCCCTGCAGTCATCCGGACAGAGGTTTATCTGGCAGGCCAAGAGTGACCACTGTGAACCAGTGCATACATTAGGGATCTGGGAAGGCTGAGGCAGGAGAGACCTGCACAGGAGAAGGGGAGGCAGAACTCAGGGAGCTGGGGCTGTAAGTTCGCAGTACAGCCTCCACCTTCTGGCACTTTCCAAGGGCTAGGCCATTGACTGCCTGCCCACAAAGTCTCTGTGTAGTGCTAGGAAGTGAAGGAGAGACTCAGCAACTTACTGTGCACCCTTGGGAAGGCCATCATGGAGTCCCAAAGTCGGGTCTGTAAAATAAGTGTCCTTTCCATTTTGAAACACTGATTGTGTGCCCCTGTGAGAGATTGTGGCCCTGTGTTTCAGAACACCTGGGGAGCAGCCAGAGCTCTCTGATGGGCTCCTTCAGGGCCTGCAGGCGAGACAGAGGGAACAGGCAGTCAGAGTAGTTAGAGTCAATCAAGGGAAACCGGTTCTTTTTCTTTTTCTTTTAAGATCAATTTGACATCCCCAGTGCTAGTAGGAAGCGTCTGGCAAGGTGGGTCCAGATGCAGACACTCCTTTCTGCTAAGCAAGCTGCCACATTCTTTCTATTCATGCCTGAGGAGCAAACCCAAGGCTGGACCCAGCCAGAATTTCCCGTGCCCACGTCCTAGGTTTGGGGAAAGGGCGAGGAAGACCAATTGGTGGGTGAACTTCCTATAAAAAGGCCCAAACTAACTCCCCCTTTGGCTCTGTCCCCTTCTCCCACTTGGGGGAGTCTTCTCTTTTCCCTGTGCTCTGCTTTCTGTTATTTTCTTAAAACAAAATCTGTCTGCTACGCTTGCCTCGGTGTCCCTCGGTTTCATGCTTCATCTCTGGGGGACGCAAACCCCACCTCCACTAAAATGGCATCACAGGGAGGGAGAGGCATGGTCCATAGCCACACCAGGTTCCCCTCATCTTTTGCAAGCTCTGAATGAAGAAAGAGCTGATTGAAGAGAGGCCTAACCCTAATTCCACAGGAAGTAGGTGATGATGTTTTGACAGGATCCCCTCTTCCTTTGATGTGTTGTATAATTTGCTTTTTTTCCCCAGTACATATTGATTGCCCACCTCTGATGTGTTAGGTAGTTATTGACGTCATTGTATAAAACACAAAAACCCACATTTTTGGAAAGCTTACCCTCTAGTGTGGGGGACAATGACAGAAGACACACATGTCTTGTGTTGATAGTGTCTTGTGAGCGCGGCAGGAGACCCTCAGGGCTGCGTGGGGAGTTTCACTTGCAGGGTGGGGTGGGGATGTGTGATTAAAATAGGTGGCTTTTGTACAAGGAAGGGAAGGACCTTGGCTGGCCAAGGGGAGATCAGAGCTCTTATTTAGACTATAACTACACATTAATATTCATAAAGTGCCCTTTAATGATGCTATTCATTAGTGCCACTTGTCTGTTAATTATTAATACATGACCCATTGTCTGTTCATTTCCCCCCTTACGTAAAGGCTTATACACATTTCCAGTCTTCCTGGCTTTCCAACTTTTCTTGTCTCCCTCTTCTTAAGAAGTACCTGTTTCTCCCCTTATTTCTTTCCAGTCACCTGGTTCTGCCCCTCCTGTCCCTTCCCCCTCCCCATCCTCTCCTCCGCCTCCTCTCTTCCCGAGGCCCCACCCACTCTGCTCCGGTTCTCCCCTGAGCCTGTCCATGTCAGTTGCTGTGGAACCAACCACCAGGCCCAGGGAGGCAGAGGAAGGAAAACCCTGCCCCAGAGGGGCGTGTGCCTGGGGTCTCCTGCGTGGCCCTCCCAGCCTCAGGAGGCCCTCTAAGCTGCACTTGCCTTGGCTCTTGTTTCCAAAGTGGTGGGGGCTCTGGGGGGCGGGAGGCTCAACACCTTTCTGATTAACCCGACAACCCCAGGACAGTCACTCTCTGCAAGCCTGTGCTTTCTCAGAGGGAGGGCAACATTGTCACTCATGATCCCAGCCCAGAGGAGGAATAAGGATTCATTTGGAAGTGCTTTGGACACTGTCACAGTAAAACTCAGGGCAAGAGGTCCTGTGCTTGGTGCTGAGGGCGCAGACACCACATGCTGCACACTGGGCCCCAAGGAGTTGGGTTTTCACCTGGGGGAGAAAGTGTGCCACGCTGGGAACAGGGTGCACTGTTCTCGGACCCCTATCCTGGCCTGAGTGTTGGTGACAAGCCTTTCTCTGCGCAGGGCTAGGAAATCTAGCTGGAACTACTCATGGAGCTACTCCCTGTTCCTGCTAGTGATTGGGCGGAGAACATGCAGTTCCAGGGCTTCGGTTCACTGGTAGATCTGCAGTGGCCCATGCCTTGTTGAACCTGAGTCCGGAGGATGCAGGTGGAAGCGGGATGGTTGGGCTGCTGGGGGCGATGTCGGTGGGCCCGGGAGGAAGCCCTGTCTGGTCTCAGGAGCTGCCTCTGTTGAGCGTGCAGACCCTGCTGTTCCTTCCCGCATCTCAGTGAGTAGGTGTATTTTACATTCTGTCGAGGTAGACTTCATTCAAGCCGCTTGTCATTTATACTTGTTTCCGAGTTACCTTCTTGTGCGCTGTGCCCATTTCCCCCTGCTATTTTTAATTGATTTGTGGAGATCCAATTGCCTTATACCTGATATCCTTTATTGACTTGCTGCTCTAGTTTTTCCAGCATATGGTTTATCTTAGCTTCGTTTGTAGTAGTTACATATATATTTATGTCTTTACTGGAGTATAATAGTAAATAAACTGTATGTATTTAAGGTGCTCTGTTTTATGAGTTTGTAATATGTAGATAACAATGGAAACATCATCACAATCAGCCCGCATTTTCCCCTTCCCCAGAAGAGCCGTCAAGTACCGTGGTAATCCACCCCTCTTCCACCCCAAGCATCCTCCAGTCTCCTTTCGACCCATCGTACATTAGTTTACATTTTCTAAAATTCTGTAAACGGAATTATATAGTATGTACTCTTTTTATCTGACACCTTACTCTCAGCATAATTATTTTGGATTTCATCCATGTTTTTGCATGTATCAAAAGTGTGTTCTCTTGGGGCTGGAGCAGCGGCTCTGCGGTTACAGCGCTTGCCTGGCATGCGCGAGTACGTGAGTTCGAACCCCAGCACCACACACAGTGAAGTCTAGGAGCAAAGAAAGTCACATGAAAAACTCTGTGCGTTCTCCGTTGTTGAGCAGAATTCCATCCTACGGAGATGCCACAAATTGTTTATCCATTTACCCGTGGATGGACATTTGGGTAGTTTCTAGTTTGTGACTGTTGAGAATTGAGTGGCTATGAAGTCCTTGGATGTCAAGTAGAATATTTTTTTTTTAAAGAAAGAGGGACCGTGAGAGAGAAAGAGAGAGAGAAGAGCAATTTTTATTTAGTTTTTCATGTGACTTTTGTTCCTTTGACACTTTGTTGTGTTCGTGGTGCTGGGGTTCGAACTTTCGTACTCGCGTACTCGCGCGTGCCAGGCAAGTGCTATAACTGCCAAGCTGCGCTGCCACTTCAGCCCCTCAAGTAGAATTTTGACAGAAATGAAACTATATTTCAGGCAGAGGGAATACATGGCCTCAGAGAGGTAAGGGACAGGGTATGGACAGGGAACGTGTTGTCCTGGGATGGGTTGGCTGGGATGCAGGACAGTCATTCAGAGGGCGAGGGAGAAGAGAGAAGACGGGAGTCAGATCTCAGAGGGGTTTGGAGTTTATGCTTGGGACTTTGCTTTATTCAATACACAGTGGGAAGACATGGGAATTTTTTCTTAAATGTGGGAGAGAATAAGAAATCCAGCCTTGTTCAGATTAACATTTCCTCAATCCATGCTTACTGAATGACCAGTTTGTTTTTACAATTTGTTTTAGGCGACACTTACATAGGCTGGGAGCTAGGAGCTGGCTGGGGGCAGAGTCCCAAGGTCTTTGAGAAAGGAAGCTCCTCTGTGACTTGCATTTCCACCCATTCATATAAGATCATTAACATGTGTTGTCATGATCTGTCTGTCCCTTGCCTCAGTGTCCCTTGTGTAGAGGAATGTCTAGTGCAACAGGCTTTGTAAAGTATAAAAACAAATTTCTGATAAACTCTAGTTTCTCATTAAACTTCATTGAAAATTTGGGGTGTGTTAACGTGGAAAAATGTCAACTTGTAAAAGTAAAGTATCCTCTTATAAAAGTGATCACGCAATAAATAACCTGCAGGGACTGGGGAAAGAGCAGTTCCAGGGTACGTCCCAGGGTTGGGTAAAGTCAGCCTCCCCGCACTAGGGACAGAGCCAGCTAGAGATAACCAGAAAAAGCAGCAGCTCCCTCACATTCTCATCTTTGCCACTGACTAAACCCAGGTAGAAGGCAGAAATCATGGGAGCCCTCAATATGGTCCATATAAGCTGGAGACCAGATAGAGAAGGGTGGGGACACCCTTCTGCTGGGTGTGCACCCTCTCCCCTCCTTATCCATCTTTCTCCCTGCTTTGTGCTTTAGACTCACCCTTGCTTTCTGGCTTCTGGTTCGATTTGGCCAACAGGAGGCACCACCAGGAGGAGAGACAGTGTATTTGTCCTCCTGTTGCTGCAGCCTGTATCAAAAGACCAAAGGTCAAGCCCCTATGGGGAGCAGCCCCCTGCCCCATGCAGCCCTTTCTTCAGTTTGGGCAACCAATACCTGCCGTGTGCCTTTGGACCCAGGGTGGTAATGAACCCCTGATGCTGCCATCCCTTATTGGTCTTGTTGATGGCTTTACAGCGGCTTATTATTGTCCCTCGGTTTGTATTGCCATCCATTTCCTGCCAGGGCTCTGCTGCTTGTGTTGTGCAGAGACCAGATCCTTCCTTGCAGGTTGGGGGAGGCCAGGCCATAATTTAGAGTGAGATTTGTTCTCACAGTTTCTTCCAGCAGTGTACCAGCTAAAAGGAACATCAGCTGCATTATGGCTACGTCGACTAAAGATCATAGCACGGAAAAAGTGGGTCAGTGGTTTCAGACTTGTTCTAATTTCTCTTTTAACAGGTGGCTCCATCTCTAATTCCCAGTCCACTTTTCTTAATTAGTCTGCTAAAATGTTCTGTGTTGGAGAATTTTTGTTCTTTTCAGAGCTGATCAACTTGATCACCACCCCTTGCCCTTGCCCCTGTCCCTACTGAGGTCTCCCCAGCATCCCTTGCGTAGGATAGTTGTTTTTGAAGGCTGCTGGTAAAGTTGCATATATACTTTTCTTGTGATCATTCACTTTCTTCAACTGATGGAAGAGTTAGGAAAAGGAAGATGTTTTTATTAATATTAGGGGGCTGGTAGTTCCTTGTGAGGTTAAGACACACAAAATAGAACACTAATAATACAAATGTCAAAGATGTTTGAACATGAAAATGAGTGAAAACCAGAAGTAAGCTTATTTATTCAAAAGATACTTATTGAATACATACT
Source organism: Aplodontia rufa (assembly GCA_004027875.1). Classification (NCBI taxonomy): domain Eukaryota; kingdom Metazoa; phylum Chordata; class Mammalia; order Rodentia; family Aplodontiidae; genus Aplodontia; species Aplodontia rufa. The sequence continues at coordinate 19,506 of PVKS010001775.1, forward strand.
TTGTGCCAGGCATGTCTAGGTTTTGGAGAAAGGATTGTACCTGTGGATAATTTCCATTCTCGTGATCTTCATACTAGGCTGGTATTAATAGGTAAAATTAGGTATCATTGAATTATTAATGCATTGGTAAAGCTACTAGATAGCAGATGAATTGATCACATCAGTGCCTGTTTAGCAGATACTGTGGGACCTTGTTGGGTTTGGTGAGGTCGTCATTGAGGAATGTTGGTCTCTTGTGGAGACATCACATGTACCTGCAAGATAGCATGCGCTTGGGCAATGTGGGCTGGGTATGATGGTGTGGAGTAGGGGCTGGGCAGTAGGAGAAGCTGGACATGCCAGCTGACGAGCAATGACAATGGGCAAGGGCAGGGACGGCTCTATGCCTTGCTTCTGTTGCTTGCCAAGTGGAACGCCTGGATTACAGTTTGACGAGGTCAATCCTCCATCCCCACTTGGTGGCTGTTAATGTGCACAGCCCTTATGACCCTTAACTGTCCTTGACTTTATATTTTGCACTCCCTCCATCTGACCGCATATACCTGAAGGGCAGCTCTACACCTCTCATAGAGCCCAACACAGACACTTAGTTGGTGGTTACTGGAAAATGTAATGTTGTTGGTAGCACTTACCAAATGCTTACTCCCAGTTACTTGGCACTGTGCTGACCCTCAAGATGGGAGCCGTTATCCCAGTTTCACAGTTCAGAGAGTGGAGGTACAGAGGATGCTAGGGACACCTACTAAGGTTATAGAGACAGTAAGAAATGTCAGAGTTTGAACCCAGGCTTCTGCTCCTAGAGCTCTCATGCTAACCACTGCACTCCTGCCTCCCAGATATGCGTTGCATGAAGTCCTGTACCGTGGCTATAACACTAGTGACACGGGGTGGCCAAAGAGGGCTACCTATGTGCTCACATTCTCTGTGTTGGGAAGGGTTGCAACTTCCTTCTGTAGCCAAGTCATTTTATTCATTCTGTTCTAGGATGTGGGCCATGTCTGGTCCATGCATTTTAGAAACATTGCTACTGAGGCCTCAGTGTAGGAGATTTGCTTATTCTTTTTCCTCTGCTCATGCAGATCTAGCTAGGTCCCCTTCCTTCATTTCCCTTGCATTTTTGCAAAATCCAGGGCTTAAATGACATCATGGAACAGAGTGAATTGCACTGACCGATCCTGTGCCCATGGTCTAAGTTCTTGTTACTCCAGCTCCAAGCCTGCCAGGCCTTCCAGTGTGAGAGGCAGTGGTTCAGGACTCCCTGGGAGAGAATGTTGACCTGGAGTGCAGATGTTTGGCCTCTGTCCTGGTTCTGCTTTTTTCTACCTAAGGGCCGTACAAGCAGAATTTTACTTCTCTGAGCTTCACTTCCATTTGTAAAATGGAAAGACCTTCCTGGTTTGACATTTCAGATTCACTTATTTCTCTTTACTGGCCTAACTCTATTTCACATGTATTTGAGGGCTGCTTTGTGTTAATCATATGGCTAAGTATGAGGAAGATTTAATCTTTGTCCTTAAGGAGCTCTTGGTCTGGTGGACCTGGAGAATTGATGCCTTGGAAGAGAGATGATTGGGTAGTGGAATGAGCTGAGGTGTCTGCTAAGAACAGATTCGTGGGTCTCACCTGCAAATGTACAATTAGAATTTCTAGTTCTCTCCCTCCCCCTTTTGGGTGAAACAAAGAAAGAAAGAAAACAAACCCCCAGGGCCCTATGCATGCTAAGCAGGAACTTTACACTGAACCCTGCCCCAAGCCCCAGAATCTCTGGTTTTTATGGACAATAAGGCAGAGAGCTCTTACTGGGCTGTATGGGATGGTGGGCCACAGATGGAATGCCCAGTGAGGGGCATGTACATCCCTGTACCACCTTCATGCTTTTTGCTATAACTGTGTGAACCTGCTCTATCATTTCCTTAATAGTTTCTATTAAATTCTTTCACTTAAAGATTTGAATTGTGCTTATTTAAAATGACAACTTCAAGCCACAAATGTTGATGGTAAGCAAACACTGCTTGCTATAACAGAAGGCAACTAACTATAGAGGGAACACAATGGGGAGAAATGTTACACCATTCCAGCCAGACGCTGCTGCAGGCTCTAGCACATTCTCCGGGTTAAATGGGAAATTCACGAGCTCTGGAGAAATGGGAACTTGTGCTTAGGAAGAGGAAGCCCAGCTATGGAAAGGGAGGTCATTTTGGTCGTGTTGATGCTAAACACTTGCACACTGAACAAGAGGAGTTTCAAATGTATTTTTCTTGACCTTTCTAGAGAAAACGTCTGACACGAACCAGGGTACAAAACAGGTTAACAATTGCAACAAGAACACAAAAAGCTAAACAGCTGCTCTGAAGAAAAGCCGGGACAGAAGCCCCATTCCCACCGTGCCAGACCCCAAAACATCAGACTGCTTTGAGAAGCTCTGGTTTAGGGGAGCAGGAGCCTCTTGGGACCTGGCAAGAGCTCAGATTTCAACTTCCACGGGCACAGTGAAGTTGCCTGTGGTCTTTGTGTCAGCAGGAACTGTGGAGCAAGCCTAAAGGGCAGACGCGGGAGTCACTAGAAGAGCCTGGCTGCATTTGGGGACTCCTGTGAGGCTTCCAGACCTAGGAGTTAGATTATTTGATTTGACCAATTTTTTTTAGATGGAGGGAAGGAAGAGGGAAACATTCTCTTGACCTGGAGCACTTGGCTTCTGGAGGGATGGTCATTGCAGGCTTGGTGTTTACGCAAGTGGAACTGTATTTCAGAGCATTTATAAAGGAAGAGGGGTCCTGCGGGCAGGGCGGGGCCATTAACTGTAGCCTGGCCTGTGACTCTAGCGAATCAGAAAATCAGCTGAGCCCAGGGTGAAACATCAGGTGATCATTCTACATGCTCGTTGGGAATCTTCTAAGACCCCTGACTGGAAGCCTCTCCCGCCGCTGTGGAGAAGTCTTAGGTGAATCAGCACGCTCTGTTTAGGTAAGATGGCGGCCAAGTGAGGAGGATAGTGTGCATCCCTACCAGATCCTCTGTGGGGGACCAGTGCACCCCTCTCCCCACTACTGGGATACTGGCTGTGAACAGGGAGCTCAGAGCTACCTCTTGCTGGGAATCAATCACTCTTGGCAGCAGAGAACTGCCATGTCCCAGGTTCCACCATCTTGTCTTGCTCAGGGGTGGCTTGCCAGTGATGGTTGATACCAGCATACAAAGGCCTGGCCCCTTATCTCAGTTTGGGACAATTCTGAAGGGCCATCACAGACCTAGAAGTGCTGGTTTAGGTCTCAGTGTGTCTGCATCCTGAATCAGTGCCCATCTTCCTGTATTCATGGTGACATCATGATATGAAACCAGACAATAGCATTAAGCAGTATTAAGTTTCCAGGAAAGTAAAATTCCCCTGAGGAATAAGGGTGCCTCCCTGAAGCAGAGCTGCTAAGAGCTGCAGAGACCGTCTCGGAGCCTCCTGTACAGGGTGGCCCAGCCTGTCTTCGGGCAACAAGTAATGAGGTCTGAGTCAACGCGTACCCCTGTGAGCAGTAGCTCCTCTGTGTGCGCGTCTGTTCCACATCAGCTCCGACCCCTTCATCGCTCAGCCTCATCTCCTCTCCCGTTCTTGGCTGTCTGATTGATGAAGGACCCCAGCTGCTTCCTCTGTCACCTTGTCTCCTCCTGCCATCTGTCTCTGCCTCCCCTCACTGAGGGCCAGACTTTGGCAAGGCCTCCAGGACGTCTGCTGTGGTGGCAGCCACAACAGCTCCAGTGCCTATGGGTGACCTGATGACATAGCATGGGCACAGGGCTTGGTTCTTGGGTGGCTGCTTGGGGGAGCTGGACAACGCAACCTGGTAGCATAGAGGGTTATAATGTTCTTCGGGCTGAACTGTGACCAGAGGGAGAGAGGAGACAGGAAGGAGCCGGAAAGTAAATGGCTCACTTTGTCCCTCTGTTTAAGGTTCAGTGGTCCTTAGTTGATTCAGGTTGCTATAACAATATATGATAGATTGAGTGACGTAGGAACAACAGACATTTATTTCTTAATGAACTGAGACTGAGGTCTTCCAAGATCAAGGTGCTGGCAGATTTGGTATCTAGGGAGGGCCTCTGCCTGGTTTTTAGGTGGCTGTCTCCTTTCTGTGTCCTCACATGGCGGAAGAGAAGGAGTTCTCTGGGGCCTGTTTTATTTTTATTTTTTAAAGAGAGACAGGGACAATGAGAGAGAAATAATTTTATTTAGTTTTTCATGGGGCTTTTTTGCTTTGACATTTCATTGTGTACATGGTGCTAGAGTTTGAACCTGCATCCTCGTGCATGCCAGGCAAGCACCATAACCACTGAGCCACCACTCCAGCCTCACTGGGGCCTGTTTTATAAGGACACTAACTTCAATCATGAGGGCTTCACCCTCATGACCTAAGCATCTCCCACAGGCCCCACCTTCCCAAACCATGGCCTTGTGGGAGCGACTGAATTTGAGGGGGACATAAACATTTAGACCACAGTATGGTCTTTCCAAAGACTTCCCTTGTGACCAAGAAACCGACTGGGTAACACCACCTTCTGTTGGTTTCCATTCTTCTGTGTCTGCCTTCCCTTTCCCTGCTGTGCTGTGGCCTGGGATCATATCCCCAGGAGTGCATCAGTGTGTACCATCTGCTTCAGGGCCCGCTTTCTTGGGAACCTGGGCTGAGACAGCATCTGAGAGCTTTTGTGTACACTTGTGCTGTTTTCCGTTTGAGCACCGCGTTGAGCTTCCAAATGGTTACGCAATGCAACATGCTGTAGAGTGGAGCTCAGTGAAGGTGTGAACATATGAACCAAGGTGGGAAAGGTCTAAATGGTGTCTTAGTTCTCTATTGCTGCATTGCAGGTTACCCTAAAATCTAGCTGCTGAAAAGAACAAACACATATGATTCCTCCGTTTCTAGGCAGGCCATGCATGGGGCAGCAGCTTAGCTGTTGATTCTGACTCACAGTGTTCAGTCAAGTTGGCTGCGGGGTTCGAGGTCCGGCCGGTGGGCCTGCTGTCAGGTCACTCTCCTGGCTTTGGCAGGCCTTGGGTCCTTCTTTGTCCACTGTACTTCTCCACAGACTGCTTTCCTCTAGGGAGAGTGAGAGCGAGTCCTGAGGGGAAGCTAGCATCTTTTTATAACTGAGTCTTGGAAGTGACATACCATCTCTTCTGCCATATTCTGTGCTTTAGAAGTGAGTCAATAAATGCCACCCACACTCCAGGGGTGGGCACTGGGCAGGGTGCGAACACAGGGGCGGGGATACTTATGGCTATTTTAGAGGCTGCCTACCACAATCGGAACCCGGTTCCGGGCGTATCTTACACCAACAGTGCCAGCTCAGTCTTAGAAAGTCCCCTCATGTTTCAGCCCACAATTGTCTTGCATCTATTCCAGAAATTATTCTGCTTTAGTGAAATGATTTACCTATTTCCTCTCTCAGTTGTACAGGATCTGAAAGCCCCGGTTTCCCTTACTTTGTTGGTGGTGGATTTTGTCTAATGCTGGAACCAGTGTGCCATTTGCATGGAGGCAAAAGTGGATGGACTGTTGGAATGGCCCAAGGACAGTCGCCCTGGGGCATCTGAGAGTGAAACTCTAGGTCTGAGAAATGACCACTGAACCTTCTAGTTTTCCCAAGTAATCTTACCTTTATGCTCAGAAGACAGGGGGTGGGGGGACTGGAGCGGTGGCTTGCTTGCCTGGCAAGCAAGAGGACCCGGGTTCAAACCCCAGCACCACGTATACAACTAAGTGTTGGAGCAACTAAAGCCATATGAAAAACTAAATAAAGCTGTTTCTCTCTTTCTCTGTCTCTCTCACTGTCCCTCTCTCTTAAAAAAAAAAAAGAAGAAGACAGAGGGGGACTTCATAAGCACCTTTTGCTGAGACCTGAGCACCTAAGGGATGTATGTGAGCCTATAACTTGGGGCAGGGTCAAGGTTACAAACATAATTTTGGGAAGCATCCTGCTAGAGGGGAGTTAGGGTAGACAGAGCCTGAAGTGGCTGAGGGCTGAACCTGCAGCCAACTAGTGTCAATGACTGGAAAGAAGCGAGGAGCCAGCAAAGAGGAGGGACCCTCATCCTGTTTGACCTGGCTGGGTCAGTCATCAGCTGAGTTAGATCTGGGCTGTGAGTCTGCATCTGGTCCTGGTGCAGCCCCTGCCCTCCACTTAGGCTAAGCAAAGTCCCTGGCAGCACTAGCATCATTGATCTTTCTTTATTTCTTTTTATATACTTTATTATTTAGAGTACTTTTAGGGTCACAGTAAGATTACATAGAAGGGGGTTGGAGCTGTGGCTCAGCGGTTATGGCACTTGCCTGGCATGCCCAAGGATCTGTGTTCAAATCTCAGCACCACATGCACACTAAGTGTTGGAGAAACAAAGTCCAGATGAAAAACAAAGTTGATTCTTTCTCTCTCACTCTCTCTTTTGAAAAAAAAAATTAAGAAGAAGGGTTGATTTTCATGAACTTCTTGGCTTCCATTGCCCCCGACCTCTGCACACACAGCCTCCCCATCGTCCCACCAGAGTGGTCAGTTAAACTCAGGAACCTCCACCAACAGGTCCTCATCCGTGTCCGTAGTGGACGCTGGTTCATCTTGTTGCTCTGCGTTCTGTGAGGCTGGACCTGGAGCCTCCATTAGAGAACTGCACACAGTGCTTTCACTGCCCTAACAACCCCTGTTCAGCAGCCACACGTGCCTGTAATCCCAGCATAAGATTGCAAGTTCAAGGCCAGCCTGGGCAACTCAGTGAGACACTGCAGGTATAGTTCAGGGGTAGAGCACCCCTGGGTTCAATCCCCAGTGCCAAAATAAAAAACTAAACGTGGAACAAACAGCAATAATCCAAAAAAACAACACTTCAAACTGCAACAGCACAACCCAACCCATCAGCAGATTTTTTTTTTTTTTAAGAGAGGGAAACAGAGCGGGAGAGAAAGAGAGAATAAATTTTTATTTATTTTTTCATCTGGCCTTTGTTTCTCCAACACTTAGTTGGGTATGTGGTGCTGGGGTTTGAACCCAGATCCTTGGGCATGCCAGGCAAGTCCTTCAACCACTGAGCCATCGCTGAGCAACAACTTTAAGAGCCTCATTTTAAAAGCAAAGCAGGGGTTGGGGAAGTAGAGAGCATCACCCTCTTGTGGCTTCACGAGGGAATTGGATGAGATCCTCACCAAGACCACTTTGAGTGCCCACTGTCTGCAGGAGCTGGTTCCCAACTGTGATGGACCAGGACCTAGCAGCCTGACATTGACCCTGCTTACTCTCACGCATTTATTTCTTGTTCCATTTATAGCATATGCAAATCCTTATCTTGTTTTTGAGTTAAGCTATCATGTTTAATTTTTGTGTGTGTATGTGGTGTTGGGGATTGAGCCCAGAGCTTTGCCCATGCTAGGCAAGCCCTTTACCGTAAAAGTTTTCTTTAAAAAAAAAAATGACTTTTTATGTTTCCTACTACAGCTACGTGTTGGAGCAGAGAGGTGCACTGTGGTCAGTGCTGACCGCGTCAATGTGGTTGAAAGCCTTTGTGAGGTCTTTTTTGGAGCCAGAATGATTTCCTTTAGGGTGTGAACTAGCCAAAACACCTCTGATCCCAAGAACTGAGCCTTACGGAAGGCACTGGAAGGCGGGGGTTGTTGTTACTTTTTGTGGTGCTGGAGATGGAATTCAACACATGATAGGTAAGCGCTATACCTCTGAGCTACATTCTCAGACTGAAAGCTGAATTTTATTTAGGTAATATTAGAGGGAACCAGTCCTTAGTGGGGAGGGAAAATGGAGTCTTCATTGTGGAATAAAGATATTCTGTTTTGTATGGAGCTTCAGTGCAGTGATGGATGTGGAAGAGCCATATAAACTGTGAAGTGCCCTATGAATTGTAGTTAACACTGATGAGGGTGTCAGGAGGGGAGGAGTCTTCCTACTAAAGCAGGGCCCAGCAAGCAGAACCCTGGGCTTCAAAGGCACAGTTTGACTTCTCGTTCATCCTGCCCTCAGGCTCTTGTGCTGTAACCAGAGACGGACCTGAGGCTATGCCAGAATGAAGGGAAAACATCTGGTCAATTTAATCAATCCAATAAAAGCATCCTTTCAAACCGGCCCAAAGGTTTGGAGCTCAGACCTCTAGGTAAATGGCTGGCTGCATTTTCCGATTCAGCTGATAAGATGGTATGGGGTGGTGTAGATATACTTAAGAGATCAAGGGTCAGGCGGGAAATGGAGAATCTAATTGGACTTAAAACTTGAAGTCCCCACCTTGAGCCAGGCTGGTCCTGGGAGGGGCCTCTGAGTCTGCGGGTGAGGCTGGGATGAGAGAGAGAACTGCCAGGAGTGTCCAGTTTCATTTTCTAGGCATTGCTAGGGAGCTCCTTCTGTCTGTCTCTGTCCTCTGACTCCTGCTAGCTTTGTTTTAGTGTCAGGGGTGATGGATCACTTCCTAAGGGATGCCCCTTTCTTAATGCATCCGTTCTGGATTCTCGGGGGAACTTCTCTTCCTGGTGCTCCCCGCTGGATGGCTCCATTTGGGTAAAGGCACAGACCCATACCACCCTGGAGGCTCTTAGTTTATTGGGAGTTCCAACAGCCACTTCCCTTTCCCAGAATCATCTGTGGCCTTAGACCCAAGATAGACTCAGAGGCCCCACACAGCAGGAAGGAACTCAGGAAATGCAGTTGGGATGATTAGAGGAAGAGAAAGAAAGGGAGGGGAAGAATGAAGAAACCTCTCCCCCGCACGTATCTCAGTGAACACGAGCCGAGAGCTTAGGACACCTCCCGCACACAGCGAACGCTCAGGCTGTGCTAGCTGTTGGAATGACTGCTAGCAGCAGCGGCATCCCAATTTCTCATGGCAGTTTATTGCTTTTCATTTGTGATACAGGTTTCTGGAATCTAAGGAGGCAACAGATGCAAAGCTCCTAGCATTGGCCTGGACACAAAGTTGGTGCTCAACACACAGAAGGTTTCTTCTACTTACCTGTCTGTCGTCTTCTGGGCTTCTCTGTCCTTCCAGAGTGACACACACCATGTGGATTTGAATTCAGTCCGTTGAGTGGATAAGGAAACGTTATTCTTTCAGACACACCAATGAGCAGGCTATTCAGGAAGTGTTCTCAGGGGAGCGCACCTTTTGCCTGGGCAGGGGCAACACGGCCACTCATATCACAACATGGGACAACCATTTTCTCCTTCCTAGAAAATCCAGGCCTGAATTTTAGCATGAGCACTGATAACCACCCTGTGAATTACATCTGCATCCAGCCACCTCCACCTCTAAGTGCCCCCTGCCCACGTGGGCAGCGTTGTCCTTGGACACCTTATACTACCTAGTGGACCAGCAAGGTACCAACACTGTCTACATGAAGGTACCTGTTAGTAAGCTCCTTGTCATTGTGACCAAAATACCTGACAAGAGCAATTAGAGGAGGGAAAATTTATTTTGGGTTGACGGTTTCAGGGGTTCAGTTCACGGCTGGCCAGCTCCATTGCTCTGAATGGTGGAGGGAAACTGTTCAGTGCATGGCAGTTGGGAAGGGGAGGGGGGGAGAGAGAGAGAGAGAGAGAGAGAGCATGGGGAGCCAGAGACAGAATACAGTCCCCAAGGGCATACCCCCAGGGTCCTACTTCCTCAAGCCAGGCTCCACCTGCCTACAGTCACAACCTAGTAGTCCATCAAATGGATTCACTCACCGAGGAGGTCACAACTCTCATGATGTAATCATTTCACCCCTGAACATTACTGCATTGCCTATTACTTTACCAAACCGTGACAGTACTGTCCTCAGACCAACTTCCTTCCCGATGACTCAGCTTCCATGACTTTTATTTTGATGTGCATCCTCATAGCGGGAAAGTTCTCTGTAGACATTAGCACCACATTGTCACCCAGAGTTCCACCTGCTTCTCTCCTGCAGGGACTGTAGCTGACCCAGTGGGATCTGGGCATCTCTATGTCCTGTCTTTGAGCCATGCCTTGTAGCTTCACAATGTCCTTGTGAAATAGATGCTAGAATCATTTCATTTTACGGACAAGGAAGTAGCCTCACATTGGTTACACGTACCCCTTTCTCACTCTTTCAACATTGGTGACATCCCTTTCTCACTCTTACAACTATAAAGGCTAGAAAAACTAATTGCTTACTCTGTTTCCTTGGTAGCTGAAAGTGGTCATCTGATACCACTGGACAATAAGCTCTAATTGGAAATCTATGAGTGTTTCAAGCAAAACAGACATTGTTGGAGTGAGTTCCCTTCTCTTTTTTGTATATGGGTGTGATATCTGGAGCAGGGGCAGCCATCCTGAGACCATTGGATGACAAAAGTCAGTTAGCTAAGGAACAGCAGAATGGAGGGTTAGAACATCTTAGAATTCCTGGTGGCATCACTGAGTTCTCAGCGTGTACACCTCCAGGTGTCTCCTCTAAAATGAAAAGCTACATGGACATGTCCTCAGGGGAAGTGAAGTGCCAGAGCCTTCTTCAGCCAAGAGAACATCAGACTTTCTTTGCTCTGTCTCAAGGTGCTGAGAAAGGGGTGGCTGAGCAGACTAGGAAGTTCACTTTCCTTTCAGGACCCATTGACAGTTTTGGACAGATATCCAGGAAAACTCTGCTGACGGCACGCTCTGAGCTGTCCGCCGGGGTGGTGCTGATATGCATGTCCATGGTGCTACCCCAATCAGGTCCCTGGGAACTGTCCCTGCTACTGGCGCAGCACACTCCCACTGCATGGCAGAAGCAAGGAGAGTTCAAGAGGTGCGTGTGCGCGTATGCGTGTGCGTGTGCATGCAGGTGTGCATGAGTGTGAATCTCAGAGTACAGTGTGGCTCTATCATTCCACAGAGAGTCCTCCAACAACTGGGAGGCCTCACTGGCTGTGGCCTTTCAAATTATTTTTCCCCAAGGAGAAAGAGCAGAGTCTGGTGGAGACAGGGGCAGGGACTCTGTTTGGAGACAGTGGTAAAGAGCCTGTCTTGTTTCCCAACTCCTTTGGTCCCGGGGAGCACTGGTCTAGGAAACATGGGGTGCAGAAAGGGAGTCCGTGAATACTGAAAGCATCCCAGGGAAGTGTCCTACCTGCAGCCTTTGTCAGGGACACACTCTCCTGAGAGCTCTTCTGAATCCCAGGAACAGCCTTCAGACCTTGATTTTTCTTCTGAGACCTCCAAGGACTGGACTCTTTTGCTTTTTTGATGTCCCATCTTATCAAAACCTTGCCAGACAGGGTGTAGCACATTTTATTCCCCGCTACCATTTTCACAGTAAATGCCCAATCCTGAGCATATCTTTGCTGATAGTAACTACTGACTTGGATGAAAACAAAAACAAAAAGCAAACACAGGGCAGTTGCTAAGTTACATGAACTCTTACACGCTGTTGGGGAGTAACTGGTCCTGATCTGGGTTGAAATCTACATGGAGCTTCTTTTGACTCAACCTATTTCTGACCCTTTCACTGGCCTGTCTGTTTGACTCTTTTTCGTCCCTTCACTTCTTCTCCAACTCACTGGACTGGGGCGTCTGGGTCCCTGCCCTTCTGAGACCCGCTAGCATCTCTCTTCCATTGCTCCAACTGTTTCAATTGAGGCCTGCTTCCTCGTGCTTGCATTTTCTTTGGCCTGCAGCACTATCTCGTAGCATTCCTCCCGATCTTCCCACTCCATGCAAACCCATCATAAAGGCAAAGGAGTAATTTTTGAGCCTCCCACCCACACAATATTAGAGTCATTTTAATTAGCTTTTTCATTGCTGTGACCAAAACAATGTAGAGGAGGAAAAGTTTATTTGGTGCTCACAGTTTGAGAGGTCTCAGTCCATAGATGGTGGACTCCATTGCTTTGGGCCTAAGGTGAGGCAGATCATCATGATGTAAGGGCAGAAGAAAGCAGCTCAGGAGGTGGCACCAGGAAGGGAAGAGAGAGAGAGAGAGAGAGCGAGCCCTCACCATGGACAAAATATATACTCCAAAGCCATGCCCCTGGTGACCTACCTCCTCCAGCAACACCCTATTTGCCTGTAGGTACTGCCCAGTTAATCTATAGGAGTGAATCAATCCACTGATTAGCTTAAGTCTCTCATAACCCAGTTATTTCACCTTGAAATTCTTGCATTGTCCGACACATGAGCTTTCGGGGGACACCACACATCCAAACCACAACAAGACAAAACATATGTTTGTTGAGCAAGTGAATAATTTCTTTTTCATTCCACCTTAGGCTGTAGGAAGGGTAGGGTGCATTCTGCTCCATGGAAAGTGAAATGCTAAGGAGGGCGTGATGATCCTACAAGCCTTTTCGGAGGTAATAAGGTCCTCTTCCCATGGACCCTTTCTTAGAGTCCCCATACCAAGCTGTGGCTAAATAAATCTTTTTATTTTGAAGTCCCTGACTAGTGTGTGGTCTAAAGATGGGGTGGGGGAGGTAGTGTCTCAGGAGTGTTTTAAGTAACTATGCGTCTGAATTTAACTCTGATGGCCTCTTCCTACCTCCCTTTCCAAATTACCTAAATTTTACCATCTTTCAACTTCGAATCTGGACTCCTTTTTCTTTTTAAAGAGAGAAGGACAGTGAGAGAGAGAGAGAGAGAGAGAGAGACAGAGAGACAGAGAGAATCAATTTTTATTGAGTTTTTCACATGGCCTTCATTGCTCTGACACTTAGTTGTGTACCTGGTGCCGGGGTTTGAACCCATGTACTTGCGCATACTGGGCAAGCACCATAACTGCCGAGCCACTGCTCCACCCCTGGACTCCTTTTTTCTGTGAAGGTATTTCAAGAAATCCAGCACAGAAGACAGTTTCCTCTTGGCACTTAGAGTAAGGGTGTGCATGATCATTTGATTAACACTAAGTTACTTGTATCTACCATTGCTCTCAATATCTCTCTAGCTAGTTAAGAATTCACAGATGCCCCATAGGTAATTGAATGGACAGTATTTTGGAATATACTGGATACCAGCACTAGAAATCCTGAGCTTAGAGAGAAGTGAAGAGGGAGATGGTCCTGATTAGGTGTGATGTACCCATCCTTTGTGGCCACTTGCCCTCTCTTCTGTCCATCTCCTACCCGCCTGCCCACTAACATCTGCTCCTCCTTCCCAGTCACATGCACACTTTTTTTCTTTAAAAGAAAGAGGGACAGTGAGAGAGAGAGAGAGAGAGTCAATTTTATTTAGTTTTTCATGTGACCTCCATTGCTCTGACATTGTGTTGAGTACGTGGAGCTGGGGGGTTTGAACCCGTGCACTTGTGCATGCCAGCCAAGCGCCATAACCACAGACCCACAGCTCCAGCCCCCACTTGCACACTCTTACACACTCTTCTAGTAGGATGATGCTCTTCTGTAGGTCTGTCGCCCCATTTCTCCCAAGGGCAGGACTCTGCCTCCTTCTGAGAGTGGGTCCCTAACCAACCTGGGCTCAGCTCCGCGGTGCACAGAGAAGCTGTACTTTGCTACGGATCTTTGCAGTGATCTTCCTGGCACAGCTGGTTTGAGAACTTCAGTTTTGTAGAACTCTAGATTTAACAAAAGCTTCATTAGTGGGTGATTATCCACTCTACAAAGGATTCCTTTAAATAGCAAATTCCCAGAATGGGCTTAAAATAGGTTTAATTTAACCCAAGTCCAATTTGTACACCCTGTTCAATAACACGTTGATTGTTAAAGATGAGGTACACTTGTGCTTATTTATAGACTAATTGCTTGTTTGTCCTTTTAAATCCCCCTACTTTTTACCTAGTAGACCATGCTCCCTCTTTCAAATTCTTCCAGATTCACTTCTGGGAGAGACTATTTATTTTCTCATGAAAAGGAATGCCTCTGGACCTGCCTCTGAGTGTCCCCAGTTTAGTCCCACTGTCACGATGGCCCATGAACAAAGGAGACTTTTTCTATCAGAGAACACCCCAGGACACACATCCTCTTCTTTCTTTTCAGATCTCTTTCTCAGCACACACAATCAGCAATTGTAAAGCTCACATCTGATTTTAGCTGGGTCTCTGGGTCCCCACATCAAGGCAGTGCCCTTCCCACTCATAGGCTTTGAGATTACAGAGGGAAAGTCTTCAGCGATGGCCTATGCCCATCGTCAAAACCAGACAAAGCAGCCTCGCCTCCTTTGTGCTTTGCCTGACGTTCCACAGAAGAGACTCTCTTTGTCTGCTTTCTGATGCTGTAACAAAATCCTCAAGGTTGGTTACTTTATGAAGAAAGGGGTTCATTAGCTCTTTTATAAAGAAAGAGGTTTTAATAAAGAAAGAGGTTGATTTAGCTCATCTTTTGGGAGGCGGGAAGTCCAAACAGCATTTCACTGGCTCTTGTGTGGGCTCTGCTAGCTGCATCACATCATGGCCATGATGACATTGTGATGGGAGCATCGGTGAGAGTAAGAGATCACATGGTGAGTCAGGGAGCCAGCAAGGGACCTGGACAGGGCCAGTCTTGCTCTTTCGTAGAGCCCTTTCACATGAATGAGCCAGGGCCTGAGAACTCTATTTATTCTTTCTGAGGATGGTGCGCCAGTGGTCCAATTACTTTCCACTAAGAGTCACCTCTTACAGCTCCACCACCTCTCACATCACTACGCTGGGGACCAAGTTTCCAACACACGAACCCTTCGGGGCTACCTCCAGAACATACCCAAACTGCAGCGATCTCACTGCACGTTCTACTGCGCATGAGCAGTGGACAGCTCCGTCTATAGAATTTGGGCTGATCTGATAGAAAATGGAAGTAAACTGAGGAGAAAATTCGGAACATCCGTACAGGTATTGCTTTCATGCTTCACATATCAACTGGACATTTTGAAGCGTAGTCTACACATGAAATCACTTATCCACAGATGGCTGTTAAAGAGTTATTTGAAGGGGCTGGAGTGGTGGCTCAGCAGTTAAGGCACTTGCTTGGCATGCAAGAACATGTGGGTTCGAACCCCAACACCACGTACACAACGAAGCATTGGAGCAAGGAAAACCACATGAAAAACTAAATAAAATGGAACCTCTCTCTCTTTCTTACTGTCCCTCTCTAAATACCTCTCTAAAAAGAGGTATTTAAAGAGATGGTTTACATTATTTTCTAGTCTCCTAAGTGATCTTCCTAAAATTTCAGCTCTTTCTCATGAAAGCTTCTCTTTAACTGTGTGTCTCACACTTCAATCTGGGGAGCTTGTTAAGATGTAGATTTGGAGTTAGTGTGTTTGGAATGGGCTCTGATTTCCGATTTCCGGCAAGCTCCCAGATGACACTCGTGATGCTGTGGCCACACTTTGAATCGCAGGGCTCTCTACGCTGCCAGGGTCAGCATTCCAAATGTGACTCCAATCATGCCATTTCCCTACTTGAAACCCATCAATAACCACCATCACCTCCAAGGTTAAGTTCAGTGCTCCTAGATGGCACCATCAGCCTCTGCCTGTCTTCCCAGTGTTACCTGTCACTCGTGCTATTCCCAGAACTGGGCCTGCCCTTCCTCACCTTTGTCCAGCCTTCAATCCTCAATGACCTAAGACTCCCACTTGTCCTTCTAGACTCAACTCAGATCTGTTGCTTTTTCTCGGAATCCTCCCACCTCCTGAGGCTTCTGTGCTTCCTGCTTGGGCTCCCTAAGTACCTGCTGTGTACCTTGATCACACATTGCATGGCTGGAATTTTGTCCATCTTTCCTCATCCTTTAGACTGTCAGTTCCTGTGGGCCTTGGTCCTAGTGCCTTCATCTCAGAATCTCCTGGCCTTGGCACAGTTCCTAGCACACAATAAATGCTTGAAAGCATGTGCAAATGAGCTTGCGGCTTTGCCTTTCTGCTCCCTACAGCATTGCTTGCTCAGCTGACGTCACCCTGTCTCTGATTGTTGTTTGCAAAACCCTCGTTCTCAGAAATCTATGTTCAAGCTTCCATCTGGGGAGATGAATCTGATGTCCAGGAGTGGTGTCTAATTCCACGGCCTAAACATTAGTGGTGGTTAATTTGTTGTTGTTGTTTGGAAAATGTTAATTAATCAACATGACTCTTCTGGTGCTCAAGGGAAAAAATCAAATTGCTTTAAAAGCAGCATTTACCTCTTCAGGTAACTAAGCCCCGTTAAGTAAGACAGCAGCTTTCAACCCAAGCTGCCCATTAGAACTACTTGGGGATCTTTTTTTAAAAAATGCTGATGCTTGGGCCTTACACCCAGGAATTCTCATTTAATGGGTCTGGGGATAGGGTCTGGCATCAACATTTTTAGGAATTAGCTACTGAGATTCACCATCCCAAATTAAGCCTGATAACCAGCAACCGTAACTCCTTCGTAATAATCAGTTGCCACTTACCTGAAGATGGATTATTCAACTATTGTTCCTCTTTGGAAAATCTTGATTTACATTTCTTCTTGACATAATTAACCTGATTCATGATAAAGTTCTTACTTCAACACATTCACCAGCTCTCATTTACCTTTATGCTTTTATGTAGTCTGTAATTTCACTATGAAGATCTTTTGAATTAAAATCGGTGCACATTGACCCCAAGCAGGTTCAGAAAGAAGGGGAATCAGTTTTGGCTTGCTTTTTCGGTCAACCCCAGGGTGTCACTGCTTGACTCTGGAGAGGACACCGCTGGGAGGAGTTCAGACGAGGGCAGGGGTACAACTTTTTAGCTTTCCCTGGGTCTGTTTTGTTGGAGTAATTTCTATGCAGCATTATGCAGTCTTAAAACCACCAGGCATGATTTCTGGATTCATGATCATTTTGAAATAAAGCTGCAACTGTTATCCCCCCTATGCATAGGGACATGATAATAACACAAAACCTCGCCCTTCAGAACTGGAGGAACTAGGTGCTCTCACTGGGGAACTGTTTCCCCTCCAGAATGGAGGGGCTTTCCTGGTCCTGGACATCCCTGTCAGAGGAGGCTGGGAGCTTCCCCCAATCCCTCCTCCTCTCTGTCAACACGTGGGGCTGTTTGTTTTTTTTTTAAGAGATGAACAGTTTATTTTGTACTTTTGTACCAGGATTGAGTTGAACCCAGGGCACTTTACCACTGAGCTACATCCTCAACCTTTTTTACATTTTTTTTAAGAGAGAAGGACAGTGTGAGAGAGAGACAGAGACAGAGAGAGAGGCAGAGAGACAGAGAGAATCAATTTTTATTGAGTTTTTCACATGGCTTTCGTTGCTCTGACACTTAGTTGTGTGCGTGGGTGCTGGGGTTTGAACCCGTGTACTCTCCCATGCCAGGCAAGCACTGTAACCACTGAGCCACTGCTCCACCCCTTATTTTTAATTTTTTAATTAGTCCATTATAGTTGTATATAATGATGGGATCTGTTATCACATATTCCTGGATGCACACAATACAGCAATATAATTTGGTCAATATCCCCACCCTGCCACACCCCTCTACCTCCCTCCTCCCATTTCCCAATCCTTTGCCTCTGTTCTGGGTCCTATATTTATCAAACACACACACACACACAAACAACCCAAGTTCAGTGTCATAATTCTTATACCTATAAAGAACATTTTTTTATAAACATGACCGTGGTATATACAGTGACATACTTATAAATGATTGGAATGTATCTTGCTTTATCTCAGTTCCAACATTTCCCCTTCTCCTCCCTTCCAATCATCCCTCATTATTCTTTGATATAGATTGACAGTAGGATTAAGCATTTAAGTTTTTGTAAAGGCATGCAGTAAAGCTTGTTCAAATACCTTATGCAGTATCTTGGAACTGGGCCTCATAAATATTAACATATTGCATTTTTGTTCTATGATTCTAATCCATGAGTTTATCCACCTTTCCCCCAAGCCTGGGTTTAGCTCCAGCCTCCACAAATGGGGGAAAAGATTCAGCCCTTGACTCTCTGGGCTTGGCTAACTTTGCTCCGTGTGATTTCTTCTATTGTAATCCATTTACCTTCAACGGATGCAATATCATTGTTTCTAGTATCTGAGTAGAACTCCATTGTATATATATATATATCAGAACTTTTTTCCATTCATCCAGTGAGGGGCATCTGGGTTGATTCCATAATTTAGCTATTGTAAATTGAGCTGTTATGAACATGGACTTTGCTGTATCACTGTAATGTGCTGATTCTAACTCCTCTGGGAAAATACCCAGAAGAGGGATAGCTGGGTCATATGGTGGATCCATCCCTAATATTTAAGGCATCTCCACACTGCTTTCCAGAGCAACTGTACCAGTTTGCAATTCCACCAACAGTGTGCTAGTGTTCCTATCTCCCCACAACCCCTCCAGCATTTGTTATTAATTGCATTCTTCATCTTTGCCAGTCTGACTGGAGTGAGGTGAAATCTTAAGGTAGTTTTGATTTGCATTTCTCTGAGTACCAGCAATTTAGAACACTTTCTCACGTATTCATTGGCTTTGTTGACATGGTTCTGGGAGCCACATCCCAAGAAAGGGAATTTGGAGGAGACCCATGAACAGTGGCAACAACACTGATACATATTCCTCATAGCTGGGGTGCTTCCTGGCATCAAACCCACTGTATAAGGATTCGGTGGGAGGAATGGGGTACAGGGGGTTCAATGTTTGGTCATTGATAGTTTGAAGTCAGTGACAGTACCTAAACTGGATCAGAGGAGGTTATACACATTCCCAGAAGATCCCTCACCTTCCACATGTAAAGGAATTTCCTTGATATCAAGGATTTCAAAGTGGCTGGCAATGCTATGATAAACCTGGAAAAAGATGGGAATTAATCTACCTGGTAAGTTAGGTTTATAGGAATGCTTTAAAAGCAACCCCAGTAGATACATGTTCCTTGAAGGTCTGGGCTATTCTGTGTGTGTATGTGTGTGTGTTTTGGTACTGAGAATTGAATCCAGGGGCACTCTACCACTGAGCTTCTTCTTTTGAGACAGGATCTTGCTCAGTTGCAGAGGCTGCCCTTGAACTTGTGATCCTCCTGCCTCTCAGCCTCCCAAGTCACCAGGATTACGGGTGTGTGCCTGGCTCCATGTTTGTATTTCACCTGTACTCCTCCCCACATTGCTTTGCATATTGTACAAACTCGTAAACGATAGTAAATATATGTAGCTAAATGTTTTGAGTGTTTATTATAGCCAGTTACTGTATATGATCTCTATTCAGTCTTCCCAATAACTCAGAGCAGTAGTATCACTGTCCAGTTTTACAGATGGGACTATTGGACTCAGAGAAGTTAAAGAACTTGTTTAAGGTCATACGACTGGCAAGTGCAGAGGCAAGATTCAGTCCAGGTTTGCATGATTACAAAGCCTTTGCTCCTAACTCACCTCGTTGACTTAACATGGCCCTAGAATGCCTCGATTGCAATCATGCAGTAGAGATGCAATTTCTAGAAACACAGATTTCGGGGTTCTATTTTCAAAAGATTCTGACTCTGTTGATTTGGTGTGGGGCCTGGGAACCTGCAGTCTCTTGGGTACATGATTGTTGACTTGCCCCACACATCAACCCAGCTTTCATAGTGATTGGAGATCTAGGCCTCCATCTCAAATGCTTCCTGTTGAGAGTCTAGACTCTCGGGAGCAAGGCCAGCTCACTATACGTAAGAATTCTCAAACACAATAAGCACATATTTCAAGCAGCTTTTTCTGAAGCAAGTAGTTTCACCTGTTTCCTGAAGTGCCCCCATGCTACCCACACCAGGATTACAGTATCAATCACACACAGTGAAAGCTCTCAGAATAAATCAAGAAGATCCTTAACGCCCTCTACCACTGAAAATTGTGCTCTTGTATATTTTCTCAACGTGGCATTTTTATCAGCCTTAAAAGTTAATTCTCCATCACCTTACAGAGGTGTTGGTTCATAATCTCAGGTTGCGTAGGCTTCTTCTTTCCTGTGAGTTCCAGAGTGTTTTAAAGAAGAAAGACTCTGGACTACAGAATGGAAACAGGTCTTTGTATCTGCCATCTGCCCTGCACCTGATGGAGGAAAATGACTTACTTTCTTTGCTCCATTAGGGGGCGCTCACCCTTGCTAGGGACCACGAGTACCTTTGACAGCTCCTTAACTCCTTAAAAGAAAAAAAAAAAAAAGAAAAAAGAAAAACTGAGAAAACAAAAAACCCCAAACTTTTAAAAACTACGAAATATATCCCACACACAAGAGTGTGTAAAATATGTGTGTATAGTTGAAGAGTAATAAACAACACCTATACAAACTGCTTAACGGACTACAGTACAGAACATGCCTAGAACTTTGAAGGCTGTCCTGGGCACCTCCTGTTTATGTTCCCTGCTGTCCTTCCTTCCTCCCACCCGGCCTTCCTTCTCCAATTTTTTTTTTCTTTTTAGAGGACAGTGAAAGAGAGAGAAAAAGAGAGAGAGAGAGAAATAAACAACTTTTATTTAGTTTTTCATCTGGCCTTCGTTGCTCCAACCCTTAGTTGTGCATGTGGGTGCTAGATTTGAACTCGGGTCCTTGTGCATGCCAGGCAAGCACCTTAACCACTGAGCCACCGCTCCTGCCCCCCTTCTCCAGTTTTGATGTTAATAATTGTTTTTATTTTTAAAATATTTGCCACTTATATAACCAAGTTGAAGCCAGGCATGGCGGCGCATGTCTGTAATCCCAGCAGCTCAGAGGCTGAGGCAGGAGAGTTGCAAGTTTGACACCAACCTGGGCAACTTAAAAAGATCCTATCTCAAAAAAAAAAAAAAAATCAGTTTGGTTCGTATCGTCTTGTAGAGTGTCGTGGCAGAAGTTGCTAGCGTGGGTTCACGAGCCACATGGCCTGGATTCCTGTCTCAGCCCCATGACTGAGCATGTGTGGTATGGGGAAAGTAATTGATCTTCTTTGTGCCTCAGTTTCCTCGTCTGTGAAGTTGAAACAATGGCAGTTTCTAGCTGACAGAGAGGGCTGCTGAGAAGTAGTTGAGTTCATGTAGCAGCCTCTCAACAGGGCCTGTTGTAAGCCTCAGTGGAGGTATGAGTTGTTGATATTTATGCCAACTGGCGTTTCCCCTTCCTACAGTGCTTCTCTAACGTCTAGTGAAGGACTTTACAAAATACTTCCAGTCCATTGTGGATTGATAATATTGTAAAATATGATAACCTTGGGTAATTCGAAAAATGCACACACAAAATTCAAACCCTGATGTTTTATAGTTGGAGTTAACAGAAATGAAACGTCCATGTCAGATTGCTGTGTTTTTAAGTGATTACTTTCGATTTCTGTTACTTGTCTTGAACCAAGCACACAGCTTGTGGCTGCCACCAGCTCGCAGACACTCCTGCCTTGTTCTGTTCCAGATTTATGACATGGGTTTGCTGAGTCCTGAAAGAGGCCCGCTCCTTTCTCAGGAAGCAAGGCTTGGCAGGCTCTTGCTGGGTGACCCTCAGGAGGCTGTATTTCTTTTTCTTTTTATTTTGTTTTGTTTTTTAAAGAGAGAGGAGAGAGAGAGAGAATCAACTCTATTTACTTTTTTTTTTTTTTAAAGAGAGAGGGACAGTGAGAGAGAGAAAGAGAGAAACCATTTTATTTAATTTTTCATGTGGCTTTTGTTGCTCTGAGACTTCGCTGTGTATGTGGTGCTGGGGTTTGAACTCGTGTCCTCGAACATGCCGGGCAAGCATGTACCCAGTGAGCCACTGCTCCAGCCCCCAGGAGGCTGTATTTCTTTCTTTCTTTTTTTCTTTTTTTTAAAGAGAGAGGGACAGTGAGAGAGACAGAGAAAGAGAGAAACAACTTTATTTAGTTTTTCACATGGCCTTCGTTGCTCCAACACTTAGTTGTGTACGTGGTACTGGGGTTTGAACCCGGGTCCTTGTGCTTGCCAGGCAAGCGCCGAAACTGCTGAGCCACTGCTCCAGCCACTGCTGCAGCCCCAGGAGGCTCTATGTCTTATGACTGCTTTTCATTAGCTGGAAATGGAAATTATTTTAAAATAAAAAGATGTATTTAGTAGATGCTGATTGATCATCAACAGAGCCCCAGTTTACTGTTTGTTTTTTTAAAATACAGAAATAATTTCTGATGTGAAGGAATCCTCCCTGTAAAGACAAGCAGCCACAGGAGAAACGTAGGGGTGTGGTTTGACCCTGGAGTAAAACAAGAACGCGCTTCCAGTTTTCCAAGTCTCCAAACCCACAGCGAGCCCCTTGGAGCTCTGCCTTCTAGCTCCAGCAGTGCCTTGAGTTCCACAGATGAAAGGGCTGTTCCCAGGGCTGGAGCAGTGGCTCAGTGGTTAGAGCATTTGCCTGGCATGCACAAGTACATGGGTTCAACCCCAGCACCATGCATACAACGAAGTGTCGAACAACGAAAGCCACATGAGATACTGAATGAAAAATTGATTCTCTCTCTTTCTCTCTTACTGTCCCTCTCTCTTTAAAAAAAAAAAAAAAAGAAAGAAAGAAAAGAAAAAAGAAAGGGGTGTTCCCAAGACAGCCTCCAGGAGACCGGTGAATGGTGTGAGTTGAACCCTGTGAACTCCCTAACATTCTCCCTCTTTGACCATGTGAAGAGATGATTTCGTGTAGACAAACTGCTCTTCCACATTCAATCTGTTTTATCTGGGGCTGCATTAAACCCCTCCCTACAGATCTGTTGCGTAAACCTCAGCTGGGATTGAGACCCTCCATCTCCAGAAGCTTACAGAAACTCAAGCTGGTGGGGAAGGATGCCCCCAGCTCCCCGCTGGGCAATGTGTCCCAGCTTTTCAGCCTCCTGGAACAAGGCCAGGATGTGGCCTCCCTTACCCAAGGGTCTATCAGGGAAGCCCCTCTTTTGCTATTTGAACTGGATGAAACGTGGTGGAGCATAATCATGTGGGTCAAAGTTGGGACTCCTGGGTCCTTGCCCCAGCTCTGCTGTGAATTTGCAGCCTGGCCAATTCTGCCTCTTAAATTCTATTACTAGAGTGACCCAAGTATATCTAAACTTAACTCAGATCAGGGTTTAAATAAGACGGTAGTTCAGAGCTTCTGAGCTTAGAATTGCATTCATTTTACTATTTATTTTTAAACTATTAATGTTCATACAAGACTGGGGGTCAAAGGCTGTGTCCACCTGATGTGAAAATCACTGTTTTTTATTCTAACAAGAGTGGGGTTATTGAATGTTAATCAAAAATAGTCAATCAAATGACCCTGGCTTAACTTGGAAAGTCCCTGGACATGAATTTTTATAGTCAGTCTTTCTGAAAGAAGGAACACGACTGTTTCCACCTGCCTGAAATCTGCCTCACGAGAGCCAAGTTTGCCACTGGCCTCAAACTATAGGACAGGGTGCTAGGCTGTCACGGGACATGGATCCTTCACTTAGAACTAGGGTCAGAGAGTGGGCCAGTGTGGAATCTCAGTGGTCAAAACCTCTTCTTCCATCTGTCAGGTCCCCTTCACATGCACATGTCCAGAGACATCTCTTCACCGGTGACATTGCCACCACTCACATCTGACTGTTCCCTACCAGTGTCCTTATAAGAAGAGGAAGAGACACCAGGAGCATACCTGCACAGAGTAACTGCCATGTGAAGAGGCATCAAGGATGGCCATCCGAAAGCCCAGGGAGTCCTCAGAGGAAGCCAAGCCCACTAACATTTGCTTCTCACCCTTGTGGCCTTAGATCTGGGAGATGATACATTTCTGGTATTTAAGCAGTCCAGCGTGTGGTATTTTGTTATAGCAGTACACATAGACTAATATACACATGCGCGTGCTAAGATGCTTGCACACAGTCTCAGTCCTAGAGACACATTTCCATAGACACAAACACAAAGACAATCCACACAGACCCACACGTACAACACTGCACTGCCACACGCCCACTGAGAGGCAGAGGGAGCAGAAGCAGAGATCACGGTGGACTTTAGCTTCAGCCTGATCAGCGGACGGTGTCTCAAAAGGGAGAAAAGTTTGGGAACACAGCACAAGGACAATGTGATTCAGCGGGTGATCAGGGTGGAAGAGAAAGCCGCAGCCTGGAGACTGAGGCTGGAGATTTCCTGGCGTGGGGAGCCTGAGAGTGATTTAGTGGTAAGTGTTCGTCTCAGGATTAAAAAGACTGGGTGGGTCGCAAAGCAGCTGTGTGACTCTGGAGCAGTCACTTTCCTCTCTGGCTCTCAGCTTTTCTATTTGTAAAAAAAGGAGAGTTGGCATGGAGCAGTGGCTGGAGGTTATGGCGCTTGCCTGGCATGTGTGAGGACGCAGGTTCAAACTCCAGCACCTCGTACACAACAAAGTGTCAGATTAAAGGAATCCACATAAAAAAAATGAAATAAAATTGATCCTCCCCCCACTCTTCCTCTCTCTTTAAAAAAAAAATGGAGGCTAGGAATGTGGCTCAGTGGTTAAGCACCCCTGGGTTCAAGCCCTGGTACCAGAGGAGAGTTGAAATAACATGGTGGTTCTGGAACTAAAGCTTGCAGCAGAATGACCGAGAAGGGCTTTGAAAAACAGGCTGAAACAGGCATTTCTGACTCAGTCTATCTGGATGGGCTTGAAAAATTGCACGTCTAGTAAGTTCCAAGGTGATGCTGCTGCTGCTGGCCTCACACCTGGAGAGTCACAGCTTAGAGGAGCTCTCTAGGGCTTTTTGGGTCTGAAGTCCTCTAATAGAACTGTGGTTCTCAACCAGGGCAGTTTTGCTCTGCAGGGGCCTTTTGTCAGTGTTGGGAGACATTTTTGATCGTCACAACTTTGGGCAGATGCTACTGGCATCTAGTGGGTGGAGAACAATGTTGCTGCTAAACTTCCCATAAACGCGCGGGACAGCCCCTGCTACAAAGAATTATCAGGTTTAGAATACCCACGGAGTCAAAGCAGAGGAACCCCCTCCAAGAGATCCAGTTATTGCGTGGTGAGATTGATGTTGTTTTCATTTTTTTCTGAAGGAAAAGGTCCATAAAAGCTACCCAAGATTCCGTGAGCTAGATTGTCTTTCCAGAGTTCTGCTCTTTGCTCCTGGATGACACTCAAGGCTGGAGAGGGTGACTGTGGAAAGCTTGTGGTCTCCAATCCCAGGGAAGGTTCCCACTAGGCCCAGAGGCTGGCTCCCAGCCAGGTGCATTCCCAAAGCTGCCACCCTCCAGGACCCAGCAGGCCCTGCTCTGGACCAGGTGCAGCTGGGTGTTGATTCCACAGTGCTTCCTGTCGCTGCTTCCAACCCATGGGCTCAAAAATGAGGGCGGCCCTTGTGGATTCTGGTGAGAAGCTTCACATATCAAGTCCATAAATTTTCAGAATGTGGTAAGCCAGAAAAACTGTGTGTGTGTGTGTGTGTGTGTGTGTGTGTGTGTATGTGTGTAAAAGAGAGATTTGTGTGTGTGTGCAAAAACACATATTCAAAGCATTCCCCATTTCTGCACCTCACCCTGCCAATTACAATCTGCTTGGTGGTGTGAAACTGACAGCCCGCAGCAGCGATGGAGACAGGAGGAACGGTGAACAAGGGCTTTGTGCATTCTCGGCTTCAGAGAGAATGTTCAGTGGGGCGGACAGGCATGTAACTGGCAGGTTTAGGAATCAGTAAAAACCAAGAACTGGAAGTCCCAATTTAAAGTCTGCTCCAATACAAGGCAAGACACTGGCTACTTAATGCACTGTATTGTTTACTGGGGAGGCGGTGGGAGCCATCGATGCATTACAAAGCAAGGCAAAAGCATCCCCCAAGCCAAGGGGTAGGGAATAACAATTGCAAAGTCTAAATTTGACTTTAATCCCTGAAGAATGGCATGCATACAGCTTAAAATGATAAAAGCTGGAGGGGGGAGGGGAAAGCGGGAAGGAGAGAAGGAGACCGAGGGAGGCAGAAGGAGGCAGAGGGAGACGGGAGAGACAGAAGCTATGGGGAGAGAAATGAGAGCTGATTTTCTCCTTGGATTATGCATTTCTTGATTAGGAAATAGAGTGGAAATGGAAAGAAAAGATTTTTTTAAATCTTGTTTTGATCAACAGCATCCTGCTTGGCAGTGTGTTTTCTGGAGCAGGTCTGGCATCATGCGTGGTCAAGCAGCTTGGAGCGATTGAAAGACCTGCCGATCCCTTAGATAATCCCAAAGGCAGAAACAGAAAACAAGTTCCGTCGGAAGAGTTCTGGGTCTTCTCTTGGTGTCTTGCTGTCTTTGGAGTTAAAATCAGCCATGCAGGGACACATTGTGCCCGATGCTTCGGATGTAGTAGGTGCCCCGTGAATGTTGGCAGACTGAGCCCAGGGTGATGCGGATGCCCATGGAGGAGCAACGTAGCTGGGCTCCACATTCTTTCAGCAATGAAAGTGGCTTTGGAGTAAGCGAAATAGGTCCATTTCCACCTATGCTCAAGTCCATCTGCATTAGTATTGACAAAGGAGTTCAAATTCTGTATGAAAAAAATCACGTGCTAGGGCACCTCATAACCCAGGGCAGCCAGCTCCTTTGTGGAATGGGATTTAGTGACAGCATTTACTGGGAATGTGGCAGCTGCTGTGCTGACATCTCTGTGTGGCTTATTTCTCTTTATGTTTACATCCAGCCTGAGAGAAATTCATCATTATTCCCTTTGGAACACATGTGGAAACTGAGGCACAGAGAGGTTTCACAGCTGGTGATTGGTGGAGGAGGGCCTCACTTCCAGGCAGATGAAGCTGTAGTCTGCACTACACTGCAGAGACCATTTCTTCCTGGGTTGAGCTTCAGCCATCCTCCCTCCTCCCAGACCCCCACGTCCCACTGCAATGGTGGTCCCTGGTGATGGTGTGGCCAATATCAGATTTCCATTATCAACATGATTCACATTTGCCTGGTTTATGAATGTGTTTGCAGTGCACCATCTGCCTCCTTGGGTGATCCAGTGGCAAACAGAGGGAGGAAGAAGATTGGCACTGGAAGAACTCTCTATGGCAGCTTTCTAACTGTGACAGCCAAGTGCATCTAGCATGGGTCATGGAGCACAGAGTCCCTGGACATTACTGCATGAAGTCACTGTCTGTGGACCACTCTGAGATAAACAAATGAACTCACTCTGGAGGGTGAACAGTGTGACCCCATCTGTGGCTTCAGCTGGCTGAGTCCTAAGGGGAGCCAGTAATTTCACCTCTAGGCTCACCCAAATATAGTTGGCCCCCAGTAAACATTTGCCAACTATCCAATCTGACAGCATTCAGCCTGATTAGCAGGGCTGCCAGCCCAAGTCCTCTGAAGCACTGAGCCTGCAGAGAGAAAGCATTTTTTGTTTTTTTAATTTGGAAAAATGAACTTGACAATCCGTCTATGACTTTTGGGTAAGCAGACCTCATAGCCTGAAGACCTGTTCCCTTGTGACTGGCATGTATTTTTGTGCTCTGTGTCTCCTGGGCATTTGCCTGTGAGGAAGGACAGGGTCCTTGCTGGCTCCTGATGTCCTATCAGAATCTAAGGGAAATCACCCCTCTCTTTGGGATAGGTAAGTGCCCATAGGAAAGAGGGAAGCTAAGTACTAACAACAAAGTATGTGGCAGGCCCCAAACCAAACTGATTATTCTTACTCTTTTTGAGAGCCATTTCTACTGGTGGCAAATAATTTTTTTCCATTACACAGCTTGAAAAATCAGAGGTAGCTTGGTCCTTTCCTGTGACTCTCACATCCAAACCGTCCTTGTGTCTTTATCTCTGAACTGTTTGCTGGGCTGGTTCAGGTCTTCCTGTTTCTCCCCACACCACCATCCATCCATCCATCCATCCCTCTTGGTGATCTGCATGCAAGATAAAGAATATCGAGGAGCCCTGGGCTTCCCAAATTCTAGAGTTTTGAGTTCCTTTTGAGCCATTATTTCAATTCAAGAAATTCCTTTTTCTTTTTCTTTTGGCACTGGGCATTCAACCCAAGGGTGCTCTACCACTGAGCTCCATCGCCAGCCCTTTTTGTTTTTCATTTTAAGACGGTGTCTTGCTGAATCTCTGAGGCTGACCTTGAAATTTTGTTCCTCCTGCCTCAGCCTCCATATGCATGTATGTATTTATCTCCATACCTGGCTTATTGCACACAACTGCATGTTTATATATGTGGGCCCAGAAAGTCTGTCTCATAGAAGTAGAAAGTAGAATGGTGGATAGTAGAAGCTGGAAGGGGAAAGTTAATTGGTTATCATGTGTATGAGCAACAGTCAGGCTGTATATGGAACAAATGCCTCAGTGTATTAGAAGCTAATTTGTGATACTTCAAATGACCCTCTTATTCAGGGATCCACACACCAGGGCATGACATTGAGGTAGCATAGATACTATAAATCATAATCCAAGTAGGAGGTATTATTGTTGTTATACTCTTGGTGTTTGAGAGAACGTAAAACTATGAAGGAATGAGCCTGTATTTAAAAAAATAACTTTTACTATGCTTTCTCCAAGAGATTTAAACTGGTTCAGAATAAAAGACAGAGCTAATAACACTCCAAACCACTAACCCAAGAGTGAGATAACAAGAACAGGTGATGAAAGGGAGCCAGAAAATTCTTACAGATCAGAAAACAGCCTGGACAGCCGCTGTCCTCTTCCTGGGAGACAGTTGTGAGATCTTTTCCAAACACTATCCAGCAATATCGTGTGGGAAGCAGCAACTGTTTACACCACAGAAATTGGCAAATGCTTCAAAATGGAGATCCCCCCCGCCCAGGAAAAGGCATTCACCAGCACACAACTGGGCTCACAAATGGCGCGACCAGCAGCATGATGTGCTCTCGGCACTTGGGCCTGCTCTCTCTCCATGAGGTCCTGGCTCTCAACTCCCTGCAAGAAAGGGCTGCAGTTTCCATTGAGACTGCTGGTGGTAACCGTGAGTGCTTCACCCAGGTGGTGTGCAGGTAAGATGAGAAGCACTATCTCAGAGACTCTCTGCTTTCAAGGAGCAGAACTTATTGGTCTTAGTTATCTTTGTGCTACTATAACAGAATGCCTGAGACTGGGTAATTTATAAAGAACAAACATTCATTTCTTACAGGAGGTTCAGAAGTCCAAGGTCAATGTAAGAGCTGTGTCAGTCTTATTGGGGGAGACAGAAGTGCAAGAGACGGAAGGCACATGCCAGAGAGATGGAGGGAGATAGAACTCATTTTTCTTCCATGTGGACCAAATATGACCTACTCAGTCTTGAACATGTTCCAGTTTAAGTACTAAAAGGAGGCTAGCTAGACCTTCTGCATTTCAATGATCAGTGCTTAGAAAAGCGAATCTAATTGGCCCAGCTTGGTCAGGTGGTCATCCTTGGTCCAATCACCTGTGGTTGAGGGAATGAAGTCACTCCTCCTAGGTGCTCAGCTGGAGCACTGGAACAAGATCAGCTGACTACAGGTGTCAATGAGGGGCTTGCATTAGTGTCCCTTGCATTTGGTTCAATACATCTGGACAACAGGACACTGTGTAAAATTCCCTCTGAATATGTCAAGTCGGCTCCTACATCAAGGAATGGCTCAAACTAAAGAAAATCATAATTTTGTTCCTTATCTTTAATGTTCACATATCAGATAATAAATTCTACATGAAGAAAAAAAATCCTAGTGGGAAAGGGGTGGAGAGGAAACCTCACAGCAGGGAAGCACATGGGGGGCTGTCTTGAGTAATAATCTCTGTGGCCTCCTTGGACCACTGTTGTAATCTTGCATATGAGACCTTTTGACGCTTTTGAAACAGGGTCGAAAGGTTTCGTATGGGATTGATGTCGGCTGTTCATATTTAGATATCATATCTAGATCTAAACCAAGCCGGGGAAAATACTCAATTGGCGTAGATTCTCAACCAACTCATAAGAAGAAGAAAAAAGATGCATTAAGGCAACAATGTGACTTATGATCTAGGATTGTGTGTCCTTGAAATGTTCACAGTCTTCATTTAGTTTTTGATGCAATTATACTGTTCTCAGAGTGCAAGCACTTACAAGGGTCAGGGGCAGCTTTGGTAAGTTTGTTCTAAAATGATTGAGGATGTGAAATGGCCAAATAATCGGAGCCAGGGCTGCAGGCTAACAGGGTGTGTCAGGGGACCCAGGGAGCTGCCAGTGGTTCTGCAGAGGTGGCAGGGAAGGGAAATGAATTCTGTTTGGGTTTGCAAATCCCTGTTCCTGTCAAATGGAGGAAACTACTAAGTTCCCGGTCCTCTTTTGTTGGAATTCTAGGGAACACAGGGATTGCGGAGATAGAAAGCCGCAGTCATGAAGGAGAAATGACCAGTCCTGAGATAATCTGTGATGGGTGACTAAGCACCAGACAGAAAGCACTGACAGAAAAGCAGAAACTCTCCTCTAACACCCGATGCACAGACGCTTCTAAAATCTGAGGTCGAGAGGCAGATATTTTCTTTCTTCTTTCTTTCTTTCTTTCCTTCTTTTTTTTGAATACATTTGTTTATACTTGTTCTTTTTAAAAATTTTTAATTTTTTATTAGATGATATAGAGTTACAATTAAGGGGGAAACATTATCAAATATTCCAGAACAAATGAATATATACTTAGTTATCTAGGGAGGAGGCAGATATTTTCTGAAATTAGTAATAATGACACAGATATCAAGAAGTAACCATTCCAGCCACAGAATGGCATGGAACAAGAACGACATGGGACACTGATCCGAGCACCCAGTACTGTGAGAAGAAAACACCCTCCCCCCGCCCCACAGGACCAGACAAATGCAGAGCTTCATCGCATCTGTCTGGGGCTCCACCAGTTGTTCCTTAATGAGGGAAGATTGGAAATTAATATCAGAATGCTGCTGTATATTCCTTATTATTTTCATTTGTATAATTAATTATACTTAAGTTGACTTTATATAGTAATCCCTTCTTATCCACAGGGGATTTGTTCCAGGAACCTGGCCGCCCCCTTGCCTGGGGTTCATGAAACTGTGAACAGTACCTCACCCTATAGATGCCATGTTTTATTTTCCTATCCATACACGCCTAAGATAAAGTTTGATTTATAGGCTGGGTGGCCACAATAAGAAATTAACAATTATAGGATAATTGGGACAAAACACTGTAATAAAATTGCCAGCATCACTGATCTCGAAGTTTGGGGACACAGTTGAGTAAACTAAGGGCTATGGGAACACAAGCACTGTGATTTTGAGACAACTGAGATGGCTACTAAGTGACTGATGAGAGAGTAGCACACGCAGAGTGGATGCCACACAAAGGGTGCTGGCATCCCACGCACAATGGAGTGAGCCTGCGTGAGGTATTGCCACGCTACTCAGAATGGTGCACACGTATTGATGGACACACTCGTGCAGCAAAGAGACCCCTGGTAACTGAGACAAGAGATTTTATCAGGAGAGGTAGCAGTATGGTTGCTCCCAGGACTGGAGAGAACAGCAACACGTGGCCTGGAGTGGGCGAATTTATTAGCTCTCGGGGGTCTCTCTCACGAGAACAGGGCTTGGGCAGGGGAATTTGAAACTGTGACTGCGCCATGGCACTGGCCAAGGTGTGGTGAGGTAATGTTTACCGTGGGAAAGGCCTACTGTGGCTGCGCCAGCGCATTGACTACGTGCAGCCTCAAGTGTAGTGAGGTGGGGGTGTGCCTCTGAAAGACTGTGCTTTGTGAAAGAGGAATCTGTATCTACATCTAAATATGGCCATCATCATTGACAGTCATCCAACACGTATGAATTGTTTATTCCTGGAATTTTCCATGTAATATTTTGGACCAGGGTTGATCACCAATAACTGAAACCACAGACAGCAAAACTGCAGTTAAGATGGGTGAGGGGAGTGGACTTCTGTACTAAGTGGTTCTCGTGCTTCAGTGCAGAATTATTTATTTGCAGCTAATCTTTTTGTTGACTTCATAATGCCCTGAATTGGAGAGCTTCTTCAGGGGTTCTTGCAGACTCCTCTGTGAACCAGCTGGAATCTTCTAACATGCATGCATGCGTCATTTGGGTCCTAAGTGTTGTCCTTCTGGAAGACAGACCTAGCTTGCAACATTCGTGTATCTGTGTGGCATATTCCTTGGCTGTAGTTTATGGAGCTGATGATTTAGCTTCAGTTTACTGCCTTAATATATTTCCATGTCTTAACATCCTTTTGATTTTTTTCCCAGCTCTTTCTTGTTGCTCCTAAAAATTTCAGGACAGACAACACGGGAATGTGGAGACAAGTACGGTTTCAAGAACAGAGCTCCTCACGTGGCTTTGGTGTGAATGGAAAGAGAAGGAAAGGAGGAAAACAGGAGGAGAGAAGGCATGCAAACACACGTTTGCAAAGGGAGCCGGTCTAGTTGTCTCGGCCTAGCTTTGGGAACCAGGTAGAGACTGTTGCTGGGATCATGTGGAGCAGTCGGAATTTTGCAGCTGGCTGCAGTTAGCAGCTGCCTCCTGAGGTGCATCTCCTAAAGCTAAGGTAAGTATTTGGTTTTTAGAGCTGTCTAAATCTTCCTCCTAACATCTGTTTACAGACCGTGTGCAGAGCAGTTACTGAGCTAAGATAACCTGTGCCTGTGATAGAGATGCTTCCTAGGGGACAGGCCCCTCGCTTGTAAGCCAGCTCCCTCTGGGCTTCATTTTTCTCACCACATTCTTTTCTCTTGGTGGGGAGTGGGGAAAGGGTCGAGTGATTTTCCAATGAGTAAGAGCTCACTTTCTTTCATTTTTAGGTAATTGCTCAGGGGCCTGACTTCTGGGATGCAACATAGGCCAGTTAGCAAAGTTCCAAGATACCACCGGCATGTTGGATCACTGCAGATGGAGACTTTGTCTTAGCTTCTCTTTCGATAGCTTTGAATTAGAAAATTCCAGGTCACTTCCCTGTGTATTCTACACAGGGCTATAGAACAACCAATAAGGCCTTGTTCTATAATTTTTTTTTTAAAGAGAGGGACAGTGAAAGAGAGAGAGACAGAGGAAGAGAGAATAAATTTTTATTTAGTTTTCCACATATCTTTTGTTGCTCAGTTGCGTACGTGGTGCTGGGGTTTGAACTCGTTATTCACGCATGCCAGGCAAGCGCTGTAAATGCCGAGCCACCACTCCAGCCCCTCTATAAAATTTTTTAAAGAACTATTTTTGGAAAATAATCTAGACTCAGTTTTCTGTGACATTTTTACAGATGGAAAGGGCAACTTGAGAACATTTCCACTCTGGTGCTCTCTTGCGGGCAGGACCTCAGTCCAGCACCCCGTCTCCTGACCTCCTCTCTATACGTTTCTCTTCCCTTGTTGCCTTTGTTTAACGTGATCTCGTGATCTGGTCAGGTCTGAAATCTTAGACCTTTAGGCTCCTGTGTATAATGCTCAAAAAGGATTCTGTGCAGATTTGGGTGTAATTAAACTTGCTTTTCCTTAACAACGTGGTGAGATTGACATTTTAGCAGCAGAAGTCCTTTTTCCCTCATGACAGATTATTTTCTTTATTCAGATAAACCCTGTGTTGTATTTTGAATGCTGTGAGAATGGAGGGTTGTTTTTTTTTCAATTTGGAATTTGTGGCAATTAGAGCCACAAATTAATTTCTCACATTAAGAGGAAACTTTTGTTGTCTGATCTGCACCTGCTCAGTCCCATTTCCAGTCACTTGGAGGCCACGGTACTAAGGAGGAAGGGGAAATACTTATGCAGGGACAGAGGGAGTCACTAATGGCTAATCGATAGCTGTGGAGTATTTCAGAGCTCTAAAGAGACGAAACACAGTGTTTTACGAAATGGGGGGATCACTTAGCTGTGGTTTCCCTTGTGTGGGGTTACTGGAAAGGTCCTGAACTGACCATCAGCCATCCCTACTGACATGTTTTTTTGATCCTTTGAACCCAACAACAAATTCACTGTGTCCTCCTCCCCTCTCTGGCCCGCCTGAGCCTGCTGCTTCTTATGTAGTCCAGTCTCTGTCCGGTGACAACATCCACGCAACGTTCTGAACTAGAAGCTTTGGGGCTGTCCTCGCCCTTCCTCTCCTCATCCTCCATGAAGGACAAGGGTTTGCTTCTTACCCAACGTCCATTCCTTCCTTCTGTTGCTCACAGCACCCAGATTTTACTTGAGGATTTTATTCGTGATTGGGCAAAATTTGCTATGCCTCTGTGGCCCAAGTGTTGGACCCTAGTTAGTTAAGGGGATCAAGATGAAGCCAGCTCTCTTGCCATAGAGAGGCTCACCTCATTCAGCCTGTGGTTCAGGTTGGCCCCTGTACAGTATGATGATGGGGTGGGAGCAGTGGGGGAGGAAGACTCTTGTGTTGATCCAGATGGAGGTTGGGACAAGCTTCAGTCATGTGGGTGAATCAGTTTCCTTTGGTATTTACTCCAGCTTGTATTGAATGTTCTAGAAATCAGAAGTATCCTTAGCTAATTTACCCCTTCCAATCAGACACTATATCTTATTCATGTTGCTTCTTCAATATTTCTAAAATCCAGTCTCTCTCTACTCTCTCCAAAGCGTCACTATATTGTCACCATCTTAGTTATTGGGGATCCAACCTAATTTTTAAATTATAAATATACATACACATATTTTTTCTTTTAAAGAGAGTACGGTGAGGGGGAAGAATCAACTTTATTTTTCCATCTGCCTGTTGTTTCTCCAGCACTTAGTTGTGCATGTGGTTCTGGGGTTTGAACCCGGGTCCTCACACATGCCAGGCAAGCACCCCTTTAAATGATATTTTTAGCATTGAGAAAATTTCTAGGAATGTAGAAGCCCAATAATTTGGAGATGAAGAAGCTGACTGATGACTCCCCACGTGCAGGGAGTATTGATGTAAAAACCACTGGAAGACCTTACGTACAGGGGGCCTTGCAGGGTGTGCCCACTCTGGCTTCCCGGCCTCACCCTCCCTCCCACATCCTCACAGGGCAGCCAGGCCACACTTCCTGCACTTTCTCAAGTTCCCTACGCTCTTTTACAGTTTGGTATGTTCTCAGTGCCTTCATGTATTCTAACTCTTCTGTTTGGAAAGAAGCCCTGCCCTTTCTCGCTAAAAAGAATGCCATTCACCCGTGTCCCCTCAAAACCTGGGGATGTGTCAGTCTGCCACAGTGGGACAGGTGAGGCACTACATGGGCCTGGTCAGGCCCAGGGATGAGAAGAAGCTGATCCTGGGTTCTTGAGTCAGGGAGTGCAGAGGCTGAGGCACAGGGGTGTGCACAGGACTCTAAGTAGACATCATGGATGGAGATGGGTCAGGGTCAGGGCCAGAAGGTCCAGCAGAGGCCTAGTAAATGGCACTGCTGAACCGGAGTCTTCAAAGAGAGGGAAGATCCCAAAGCTTCAGGTTCATGTGGGTGGCCTGGGGCCCATCATTATTACTGCTAACCAGAAGGAAGCCAGGAGTCAGGAACAGAATCCTGCCTTGGACTTAAGAGTGTGAGAGAGATGGTGGAATTCGTGTGCACACTCGTCCTAACCCTGGGACCAAGGGGAGTGTGGACAAGTGTGCGTGGGAGAAGCATGTTCAGTTCTAACACTGATACTAGTCCTTGGAAGGCAGGCATCTGGGAATGGGCGGGCGAGGCTGTGAGTAGCTGGAGGTAATTCTGATGTCCCTTCTGCTAGCCCTTTGCACCTCAGGAGTGTCCTGAGGCCAACCCGGCCTCTGCTTGTGTCTCTAGTTTAGTGTTGTGTTTTTACCCTATGTCCTGCCTGTCTTCCTTTTGTGCAGGGTCCCTGCCTTTGCTAGGGTTGTTTGGAAATGTTCTTTTGCCATCTAGCTCTTCTGTCATGCTCCAGCTCATCTTCCTCATCTCAAGCGTCAACTAGAGACCTCTGCTCTCTGGCTGAGATGTCCTCCCCCGCCTCAGCCCCTGGAGAAGCTCCACACTGCCATTCCTGCCATGGGAACTTGGGGCTCCGCCTCAGGTCTCACGCTTTCCCCAGCTGCTGTGACCTGTTTGCCGCCTTTCTGTCCTACTAGGTGAACTCTAGGCCAAGACTCTGGATTTTCCACTTTTGAAGTCATAGCAGTACCTGGCACATAGTAGGTTCAATCAGTGTTAGGGGGCAGACATGAATTAACTGAATGGAATGGAATAAAGACTGTGGCGCTGCTTTGTAGATATAATGTGAGGCAAAGATGCAGAATTATTATCACTATTTAATGAACAGAAAAATCTCAGAAGTCTTCAAATTCTGCTTACTTCTGAATGTCTATCTAGCTTTCCCCCAGACAGAATCAATGGCGACTTTCTTGAACTCCCTCAGTATGCTGCATTAGGCATTTTTTTCAGGGCACTTTGCGCAAAATTACTGGTTGTGTCTCATGTATCTTTTAAAAAATGTTTTATTAAGGAGTTGAGTTATTGTACAATCATAAATGTATATATAATAACAATATGATAGGCATATGTTCTTAAACCAGAATCACCCCCACATCACCCACACCCCAGTGAATACAGATTCTTCTATATTTCACCCCTATAAGCAATATAAATACTTAGATCGTGAATTTTCCAGAATTAAATGATTGCATGAGTATTATTTGGATTTTCAGGGGGGTAAAGAGTATGCTACATTGTTGATTGTCTCTCTAGATCTCTCCCTATCCTCCTTACCTCTCCCACCCTCACCTCTTTCTTCTCTCCTCCCCCACCAACATGTCTATGGTTGCCCTAGATTATGTGTGCTATGCCTTCACTGTGTCTAATATATGAGTTTGACAACCTTTCCCCCACACCTGAGTTTAGCAGCAGCCTCCAAAAATGAGGGAAAACATTGGAGCCTTGACTCTCTGGGTTTGGCTAAGTTTGCTCAGCATGGTTTCTTCCATAACCATCCATTTACCTTCAAAGTGTCTCATGCATCTTCAGACAGAAAAGCCCCTTAGGAGAGGGATGGGCTGCATGATCTGGGCCTCTTCTTGGAGCCCACTCAGTGCTTTGACCATTGATTGTAGTTGACCTCCTGCCCTCCTCGCTTCCCAGGGCAAATGTCTTCATCTGCACCCACCTCCTCCACCTCTCCAGCCTCAGAGGATGCAGTGAATCTCCTATATCCTATTCTCCTGCACCTTGGGAGTTGAAGATGTGTTTCATCTACCTAGGGCTCTCCCCAGTCACAGGCAGCCAATGTGTTCTTGTGATGGGAAAAGGCAAGAGGTGCTCTTTGGTCCTTGCAGAGAGGCCTTTCTGCTCAGGTTGCTAGTAAAAAGGATGAAGAGGAGCCAGGGACCCAGGCCAGAGAAATAGGACATGGAGAAGACAGCTGTGCAGAGGAGAGGTTTCTTGCATAGACAGGAGCACCCACTGAGGGTTTCTGCTGTTTGTCCTGGGCCACAAGCATCCTTGACTGGGAAAGGACTGGGCCTGAGTGTGTCAGTCAACTTTTTGTCACTGTGACTAAAATACCTGACAAGAATGACTTAGAGGAGGACAAGTTTCTTTTAGCTCATGGTTGCAGGGTTTTCGGTTCGTGGTCAGCTGACTCCATTGCTCTGGCCCGAGGTAGGCAGAGCATCATGGCGGAAGGGTGTGGCCATTCATTAGCTCAGTTGTGTCACTGTGATGTCTGCTCATGATAAACAGGGCTGATTCCTCCCTTTCTGGCTGCCCCTTCATCTCTTCTCTCCTCCTCTCTTCCTCCCTCCCTCACCAGTCACCAGATGTGGTTGCATTTTGATCTGGACTTTCCCATCTCCAGAACTGTGAGAGTGTTTTTCATAGTACAAGGTGGATAAAGACAGAAACGTAATGACAATGGGATACGTAATGTGTTGACTCTGACTGTCTAATGTAGGTTGCCTGAAGTTTTTTCAGGGAATTTGGAAGAAGCATGTGGGCAAAAGGCCTGCCATTTTGTGACCTTCCTAAAACCCTGTGCTAGTCTCAAGACACACTGCAGATAAGTGCTTATCAATTTATTGCTTGTGATCACCTGAATTTCCATGGCAAGATGGAGGGATGCAAAAATTTAGACCCGTTCACATAATTCGAAGTGCTGTGGACAGTTTGCTTTCCACTGGGTCAGGAGTGATAGCTCAAGGTCCTTTCTCACCATGGGTGATGCTTGTTGTTGGTGGTGTTTTTTTCTCCTTAAGTACCAAGAGTGTTTAAAAAATCAAGTGGTGCGAATACAGGCCGAACACATATAATGTGAATTTCATTATGTCTTGGTAAAGGGTCAACATAATAGAGGAGGAATTTCATTAAAATCTTCATAAGCACCATCCCATTGCATTGTTCCAACGCGTGCCATTATCCACGTCTCTTCTCTTTAAAATGGATAATCCCCTACATGGCTGCATAAATTTTGCTTTATAGGCATTTGTCTTGTGCATCTGCAGATCATTGAAACTTCTTTGCTTCAATACCAAATTGTGTGCTCCTTTGGATTATAACCAACTAAGGTCACTGGTCAGTGGCCAGAAGAGGGGAAACAGAAAGGAAGGTGGCCAGTGTGCGAGGGTGTGAGATCAAGTGTCATTTTTTTCTCCTTTAGACAGATGGTCTTCTAATGTGTTTAACATTTATACAAGACAATACTACTATAATGTGTCATTGATTAGGTTTGAAAAAAAGTAATAATAAGTTTCTCAGACTGAAAAGAGTTCAAAACCAACAGAATGGTGGAGAGAGCCCTGACTTGTGCCAGGGTGCTGCGGCCTCACCAAAGTGACTGAGGGGCATCCCTGAGCATGGCCTACGCATCCAGAAGAACAGGTGTCTCAGCCTTCCGGGTCCAGGACCTCAGCTCAGCAGGGCCTCAGAAGCCCCTGGCCTCCAGGACACCTTTCTAGCTGTTTATGCTTTTTATGTCACTCTGCAGACTGAACTTCATCATTTTGCTGTCATCTTTATTCTTCTTTCCCAAAGAGTTAACACTAAGAGCAAGGGACCTCCAGTCTGGAGTAGCCTGGACCTGTTCTTCTGCCACGAACCCTCAGTGTGTCCTCTGAGCGGTGAAATTTCCCCAGGTCCCAACTTCTCCCAGCCAGAGATGTGGACGTCAGACCAGGTGATCTCTAAGATTACTTCTGTGGAGGGGGCGATGTCCACCGAGGTTCTGTCTGGCAGGGTCCAGGCTTGGGGATGGGCTGGGTGGGGCTGGCCCTGGAGATTGCAGAGACCATCCCTTCTAGGAGTTGGCTGTGTTTTAATAATTATATGTATTGTGAATTTACTCATACTGAAACTCTGTGATTGTTATAAGAATTCTATTGCTTAGACAACTGTTGCGGATTGTTGAGAAGGATACTTTGTTATAACCTATATAGAAATCATGGAAAACAAAGCTATACTGGCTTTAAAATAAAATTGGATATAGAAAGCAAGATAAGAAGAACTAAGGAACAAAGAAACAATATATGTGAAACATTTACCAATACCATCCTGAGTGCTCACATTGTATTGTGAACTTCGAGTGAGAAAGGTGTGTTTACCTTTCCTGTTGTTATAGAGGATGAGCTTTAACTCCCTAGCAGTAAATAAGACATGTTTACGCTTTTTGTCTTTGCAGAGGTTAGGCTTTGACTTTTTAGCCCATAGGTTGAGATGCACAGATAACTTTATAGGATTAACATTTATAGGATCTGAGATAGCTGTGGAATATTTGGTGGGGTTACAATAACAAAATAGTTTTAAGTTAATAGTTAATAGGGTATAGGAGTTATTATAGCCTATAACATAGTCTAGCAAAATAAGAAACTTCATTTATGCTGGGATAGGGCTTCTAGACTAATGCAGTGTAGTGAGCTTTGGGGCTTCTCTTATCTAGTGGGGTGACGGTTTGCAGGAACATCTGAGGGAATTTAGGGAGACAGAATTTGGTGAAGTGTTTGGTCTCTGTCCTTTGTAAATGCAGGTTTAAACAATATGGTCAATGTGGTGGGGAGGTTGAGGCCATGAATTGTACCAATGGATGATACTTTAAGTATTTTTATGTCTGATGCTCTGAAACGGTTTAAACCAAATAGTTACATATGGTCATTATGGTGGGGAAGTCGAGGGCATGAATTGTACTAATGGTTGATGCTTTAAGTTTACTGGGAAACTGAAAAGAGAATTGTATAATGAAGCAGATAATGAAAGGCTTGTTTGTGCACCTGTATAAAAATGTTCAACAATAAAGAACAGACGGCATTTTGCTCAAGCAGGGAACTGTGTCTGCTTGCAACTTGCCCCGGAGGTTCCAGCTGTTCCTCCGAGCTGCTGACTCTGCTTTTCCTTCGGGGACCCGAGTTCAGGTGGGGCTGGCCCCAGGCACTTCTGCAACTCCATGACTCCATGACTCCCAGGATGGAAACAGGCAGCTGTGCATTTTGTTCCTCTGGTGGCACGATGGGGCTTGATCCAAGAATATTAGATTGACTGGGCCTCAATTTAGACACCCAACCTGCTTTTCTCAAGTCAAATGTCTGTTTATTGGTACCAGGAACTGAATCCAGAGGTGCTTTACCACCGAGCCATGTCCCCAGTCCTTTTTATTTTATTTTAATTTTTTGAGACAAGTTCTCACTAAGTTGCCAAGGGTGTTGCTAAGTTGCTGAGGCTGGCTTTGAGCTTGTGATCCTCCTCCCTTAGCTTCCCAAATTGCTGGGAATTACAGGCAGGCAACAGGGAGTCCTGCCAGTACCTGTTGATTTTTAAAGACAGCATTGCAAGATGAACTTGGACCTATCAACTAAATAATAATTCTATTAATTCACACAGTCAGGAATTTCCAATTTGCCACACTAATACTGTAGTCTCTCCCCATCCAAGAACTTGGTTTCAATTACCCAATGTTAAGGTATTTTGAGAGAGAGAGAGAGAAAGAGAGAGAGACAGGGAAGAAAACTTCATTTTACTTGTATTGCATCATATTATCATAATTTTTATGTTTATATAAATATATTTATATGATTTATATGTGAATTTTTATATTGTTAGTATCTTACTGTGTCTGGTGTAGAAATTAAACTTTATTGTAGGTCTGTATGTATTGGAAAAACTATATTCGTAGCACTTGCTACTGTCCACTGTTTGAGGCATCCATGGGGGTCTTTCCCCACATATAAGGGGGGTGGGGCTACTGTATGGACCACAAGGCTTAAACAAGGGTGGAAGATGGGGCTGGAGCAGTGGCTCAGAGGCGCTTGCGTGGCATGTATGAGGACCTGAATTTGAACCCCAGCACCACTTACACAGCAAAGTCTCAAAGCAATGAGGGTCACATGAAAAACTAAATAAAACTGATTCTCTCTCTCTGTCCCTCTCTCTTAAAAAGAGAGAGAGAGAGAGAAAGAAAGAAAAGGCAAAGAACTCTCCTGGAGGTGGGGGGCAGGTGGAAGGGGTGGGACAACTGGTTTATATTGGGCAGTTTTGGTTTTATTTATTTAGTTATTTATTTTTTAAGAGAGAGGGACAGTGAAGGAGAGAGAAAGAAAGAATCAATTTTGTTTAGTTTTTCATGTGGCTTTCATTGCTCTGACGCTTGGTTGCATACGTGGTGCTGGGGTTCAAACCCTTGTCCTCATGCATGCCAGGCAAGTGCTGTAACTGCTGAGCAATTACTCCAGCTCCTTGGGTTGTTTTTGTAACAGGGATTGAATCTGGGGA
This sequence comes from Aplodontia rufa, assembly GCA_004027875.1. NCBI lineage: Eukaryota > Metazoa > Chordata > Mammalia > Rodentia > Aplodontiidae > Aplodontia > Aplodontia rufa. The sequence continues at coordinate 60,913 of PVKS010001775.1, forward strand.
ACTTAAGCACTGAGCCAAATCCCCATCCCAGTTTTATACTTTCGTAAGACTCAGAGTCTTGCTAAATTGTTGAGGCTGGTCTCAAACTTGCCATCCTTTTGCCTCAGCCTCCCCAGTCACTGGAATTACAGGTGTGCACCACTGCACCCAGTCTATGTTGGGCATTTGTTTCTCTTGAGAGAGAGAGAAAGAGAGAATCACTTTTATTTACTTTTTCATCTGGCCTTCGTTTCTTTGACTCTCAGTTGTGTATGTGGTGTTGGGGTTTGAACCCGGGTCCACACTCAAGCCAGGCAAGCGCTCCAACTGCTAAGCCGTGGCTCCAGCTCTTTATTGGGCTTTCTTTGTTCGTTTGTTTCTTCATTTTTAAAAAAAAAATTATTAAGGAGTTGAGTTGTCGGACAATCACAAATGCTTAGAAAGTGACAATATGATATGCAATATGGTATGCCCACTCCCCAGTCTCTTGATTCTTCTATATGACACCGCATTGGGCATTTTTAATGGCAAGTTCCCAGTCCACTATAGACTTCACTGGTTTACAGGGTGAAAAATCCAGTCCCACACTCAGCTTGACGAAGGGACTGTCACGGTACCATCGGCTCTAGATTGTCCCTGTCTCTGTGTTCCCGGATCCTGACTCCCCCATGGTTCCCTCTGGTAGCCTTCCTCTGTGTTCTCAAAAGGCAAGCCCTCTTTTTCGTTCATTCCTGTTTTGGTTCCTTTTGGGTAGTCACCTTCGGAGTCTCTAAAGTCCAGTGACAATAGAAGCAGGTCTCTATTCATGCTTCTCAATTGGTCAGTATCAGTTTTTTCTGTGAGGGGGAAGGATTTGATCATTCATAATTGGCTCTACAACATCATACATGCCCCTTCTTCCCTGGGTCACTTGTGTGGCTTTGAATGACATTCTTACACTTCATTGCTGTTCCAGCCACTGCATTCTGAGTCTCATTTATAAGAGGAGGACCCCCATCCACAACCTTCCTTCCACTTCTCCCTCTTTCTTGGTCAAGGCTGTAACCACTACGTTGTATTTTGTAGCCACTGTGAATTTCCCCATAAGTTCTCTGTATGTTGGTTCTGCACGCTTTAAATTGGGAAGCATGGTTTACATTATGATGATTGTGTAAATATTGCTCACTGATATGCAAACAAGTGTGCTTGAGTTTTCTCTCCTGGATCAAAACTCATCACTACTGGGGTTGGAGCAGTTGCTCAGTGGTTATGGTCCTTGCCCGGCTTGTGCGAGTATGTGGGTTCAAACCCTAGCACCATGTACACAACAAAGTGTTGGAGCAATGAAAGCCACATGAAAAACTAAATAGAAATTGATTCTCTCTCTCTCTCACTGTCTTTAAAAGAAAAAGCTCATTACCACTGGGGTTGGAGCAGTGGCTCAGTGGTTACAGTGCTTGCCTGGCATGTGTGAGGATGTGGATTTGAACCCCAGTACCATGTACACAACAAAGTGATGGAGCAATGAAAGCCACGTGAAAAATTAAATAAAAATTGATTCTCTCTCTCTCTCTCAGTGCCCCTCTCCCTTAAAAAAAAAAAAAAGAAAGGAAAAGAAAACCTCATCACTTCTTTGGCATTTGGTGGAGAGGTGAGCAGCACTTAGTTCAGCTAGACTCCCTTTTTAAGCTCCAGAACCTTTGCAGACTTGAAACCACACTTCTCTTGTTGCTTCTCGGAAACCTCTGTCTTTCTGGTCTAGTCTGGAATTCCACTCCCTGCTCTAGATTGGCCTTGGTGGGTCTTTAGACTCCTACCTTCTCCTTTCCTACCCTTATTTTTTTCTGGGATGTGTCTTCAGGGAGCATCTTAAGACACGGATCATGAGAAGAAACTTTTGGATTCCCTGACTACTTGAAAGTGCCCATTTGACTCTCAGCCTGGATGGAGAATTCCGGGTTGGAAATCACTGTCCTTCCGACTTGCTCCACTGATTCCGACTTAGCAACGCTGGAAGGACTGCTGTCGTGCTGACCTGTGGTCCTTTTCATTTACTGATGGCTTTTTCCTTTCTTGCTTGCTGCCTAGGATCACAGTCTCTTTCTCCTTGGCCTCCTGATGTTCCACAGGGCCATGCCTCATCCTTGGCTTGCTCAGGCCTCTCCCCACACCCCAGGCACTCATGTTTTTAGTGCTGGCCATGTTCTTTAGCCTCTGCCATTTCCTTGGTAGCTCTGTCCCCTCTGCTTTATTACCTCTTTCCAGAACGCCTGTTGATGTGATGTTGGACTCTTTGGATTAATCTCTTGTCCTTAAAAGTCCTTTCCCATTTTCAAACCATTTTTTTTCTTATACTCTGGGAGATACTTCCACATTTATCTTTCAGTCTTTCTGATGAATGTTTTACGTTTATGCAATTGTACAGCCAGACTTTTGAATTCTAAGAGCTAATTCCCTCATGGCTCATTTATTCATGGAATTTAATTTACAGATTTTGTTTTGCTTGTCTTTTTAGTCTTCTGTGCCTTAAATTATCTTTACTTCTTTAGTGTCGGTCATTTTTTTTCTGCTCAATTTTTCAATTCACATTGCAAATATTAGGTGTTCTGCTTAATATTTAATGCCAACGCAGCAACAAGAGTGAATTTGGAGCTCCATATGTATGACTGGGAGGGTTGCTTCATCAAGCTTTGAATGGGATGGGTGGGGAGCAGGCTGTTATACTGGGCACCTCAACCTCGACCTACAATCAAACGGAGGCCTTACCTCTGTGATGGGACTGCCGACTGCTGCCTCAGTTTCCCCACAGGCTTTTTTTCTTTTGGAAAGAAGGACAGTGAGAGAGAGAGATAAAGAGAAAATCAATTTTATTTAGTCTTTCATGTGGTTTTTGTTGCTCCCACATTTCATTGTGTACATGCTGCTAGGGTTCGAATCCTTGTCCTTGCACATGTCAGGCAAGTGCTGTAACTGCTGCGTCACCGCTCCAGCCCCCCCCACCCCATATGGCTTTTAAAATTGAGCACAATTTTTAAAAATTAAAAAATTTTTTCTATTTTTATTTCTTAAATTAATAACAACTCTCCTCCAGTCATGAGGAGGGATACTATTTAAAAAACAAAACAAGTGCTGGTGAGAATGTGGACAAATTGGAATGCTTGTGCACTGTTGATGGGTATGTAGAATGGTACGGCTATTATGGAAACCAGTAAGGAGGTTCCCAAAAACTTGAAAACAGAATTATCATATGATGCAGCAAGGTTACTACTGGGTAAATAACGGGATCAGGATTCTGAAAAGATATTTATATACTTTTTTTTTTGGGGGCCCAGGGATTGAACCCAGGAGTGCTTAATTACTGAGCCACATCCCCAGCCCAATTTTTAAAATTTTATATTTTGAGACAGGGTCCCGCTAAGTTGCTTAGGGCCTTGCTAATCTGCTGAGGCTGGCTTTGAACTTGCAATCCTCCTGCCTCAGCCTCCTGAGCTGCTGGGATTAGAGGCATGCTCCACCGCGTCTGGCTTGTGTGCATATTTTCATAGCAGCATTATTTACAACAGCTAAAGTATGGAAGCAAGTCATTTGTTCATCGACAGATGCATGGCTAAGCAAAACACAGTATATATGCATGGCCTTCATCTTATAATGGGGCCATATCCCAATAAACCTGTTGTAAATTGAAAATGTCAGAAATCAAAAATGCATTTAATACCAAACACATGCACTTTAGCACATGGGTGGGTCACCTTCTGACTGCCTGATCAACTGGGAGCTACAGCTTCCTGCCATTGCCCAGCATGGCAAGAGAGGATCAGTGTGGGGGAAAAATCAGAATTCAAAATTCCGACTATGAGATAGTTCTGCTGAATGCATTTCACTGTCACACCATTGTAAAACTGAAGAATTGTAAGCCATAGTCCATTTGCACAAGCAATAATAGCATATTATTCAATCTTTGAAAAATAAGGAAATTCAGTCACACATGACAAGATGGATGGCTCTTGAGGACATTATGCTAAGAGAAAGAAGGCAGTCACAACAGATATACCATATAATTCTACTCACATGAGAGACTTAAAATCACAATCGTAGAAACAGAAAGTAGGAAAGTGGTTGACAAAGGGTGTGGGGAGGGGAGAAAGGAAGGTTACTATTGAATGGGTGCACAGTTGGTTTTACAAGACAGAGGCACAAGATGGGTGGTGGTGGTTGCAACAATATTATGAATTAATTAAAACCCTGAACAGTACACTTGACAATGGTTAAGATGGCAAAGTTTCATGTTAGGTGTATTTTGCCATGTTAAAAAATTGGAGGAAAAAAATCTTTCAGTTTTAGTGGGGCAGAAGTGGCTGATACAGCAGATCTGCTCTCGGTAATAGAGAGGAGCTGGGATGGACTGTCTATGCATCCACCGTACAAGCTGTCAATCACTACTGTGCTCTCTGCACCACTGGTCACTGTGTCCCGGGAGTCAGTCTCACACCATCTAGGAGTCCAGACCCCTTCGATTCTGCTCCATGGGACCTTCTTCGTTGCCTTTCATCAGTGCCTGTCCTTCCATCTGCTTTGTCTTCCAGCTATTTACCAAAACTCTTCACCTGCTCTTGACATGCTTTACCTTCTCCCGGCTTTCGTGTTTGCACCTTTTAAATTATTTTACCATCTTTTTTTCATGGGATCTTGAGAGGAGAGGAGATGCTATGTGTGTTTGGCACCTCCCCTTGAACGGCCCAACAGCATCAGTGTTAATTTTGTGTAGCAGTGACAGTCTGAATTTTCAATTGATGATGCATGTGGGGGGATGGAGTTTACTTTAAAATCCTTTAGTATAGAGCTGAAAGGAACCTTAAATTCTATCAAATTAATTGCCATGCCTTACTTCAGGGCTGGATATGAACGTAGACTTTAATAAATAAATAAATTCCACCCCTTCAGGGCTGGACATGAATGTGGACTTTAATAAATAAATAAATCTCACCTCTTCAGGGCTGAATAGGAATGTGGGCTTTAATAAATAAATAAATCCCACCTCTTCAGAGCTGGATGGAACATGGACTTCAATAAATAAATAAATCTCACCTTTTCCTTTATTGGTCATGGTTCAGTCAAGATGCATGGCCACTAGGTATGCACGTATTGATGTATTGTAGGGATTTGACCTTACACAATTGTGGGAAGAGATTTAAGAGTCTATGGCCGTTGTGTTGATCTTGGGGTATGGATTCTGCAAAGTGGGCAGGGTAGATAGATGAATGTAAAATCCAGGAGAGGTAGGACAAGATGGAACTCAGAGGTATGAGCTGGTGTCCATGAGGACAGATGGAAACTGCCCATTCTTGTTGTCCTTCACCTTGAGGTGGGTGCATATGGCAGTCACAGAGTTAATCACATACCTGGTCCAGGACTTGTAAAAGCTGAATGAAGATCAGTGGGGAGGTGGAGCAGCTTCAGAACTTACTCCCTCCCTGCAACATCCTGCTGGGTGCCCTGCACTAACATGCTCAGCATAAGAACTGCAGCTTTATTTCTCCACCCTCATCTTGCACCAGTCCTCCCTGGGAAAGGAGTCTTAGCAACCATTTCACTCTGGTCAAGCTGACATATTACAAAGCTACCATACTTACAGGACAGAACAATTAGGCTCAGAGAGATGACATAAATCATTCAAAGCTTGACAATTCTTTTAGTGGCAGAACTTGGTCTATAAGCCACAACTCTTGATTCCCAATTCAAATATTTTTTTAAAAGTTTCTCCTTTACTATACATACACAAAATATTCTTATTAAAGAAAATTTGAATAACATAGGGAAGTTAGAGTAGGACAAAAGAACACCCATGGCCATAATTAAAACGCAATAATTGGGGCGGAAGCAGTGGCTCAGCGGTTAAGGTGCTTGCCCGGCATGGTAAGGTGCTTGCCCGGCATGCACAAGGACACGGGTTCAACCCCAGCACCATGTACACAACCAAATATCAGAGCAATGAAAGCCACATGAAAAATTAAATAAAATTGATTCTGTCTTTCTCTCTCACTGTCCCTATTTAAAAAAAATCATTGTTAATACTTTAATATATTTCTATTCATTCTTTTTCTACATATACTTATCATTTCCATCATTATACTACACATAAATGCAAATATATTTTCTTATGCATTAAAAATTTCATCAGCATCATTAATAATAACTCAACTATTTGTTTAAAAACAGACATTAAAGATATTATAGCTTTTGTATTTGAATAACACAGTAATGATGTGTATCCTTGTGTATCCATTTCAATTCCCATTTTATCCTTACAATAGAATTTTAAAATTGGAAGCATGTACTCTGAAATTGCTTTCACTAAAGATTGTATCAGAAGTGTGTGAGAATATCTCTTTCTAAATCTTGACAGCATTGAATGTTATCTTTTAAATCTTTTTATCAAATTTTATCTTATCGTTGTTTCATTTTGTATTGCTTTGATTACTTGAGAAGGTGAGAATTTCACCTGAGTTTGTTGATCATTTATAATGAATTTTGATGAATGGCTTGCTTATCCACTTCTCAATTGAGTGTTTTAATCTTTTTTATAATCTTTCACTATATTAAATATATCAACTCCTTGTCATTTCGTAACAGATATATATATTTTTCCCTGAGCAATTGGGTTCTGAGTCAAAACCATGCCAGAACAATGGGCTCCTGGAAACAGAAGTGACAGCCATGTGGAGGGTGAGGACAAGCTGACATTTAGAAATATTCTGGTCAAGAGTTCCGATTGGTGTTTATTTGTTGAGTATGCTAGTGTGAAGCCCAGCTGAGTCATGAGGTTTAACAGATAACTCATGAGCAGATGAGCAAGGGCAGGTGGGGACAGGAAGACCACAAAGAGCCTGGTGAAGGGCACATGGCCTGGGGCTCCTTAAAATCAAGAAAAGTGGTTATTGAAGTGATGGTGATGGGAAATGTTAGAGAAAGTGACTCTGACATCTTTGAGTTTATAAGTGAGGATTGTCCTCAGACTTTGAGAAAGCTTATTTAAAAATGTTCAGATACCAGATGGATGTGATTCCATTCCCTAAAATGAAGGAAGCTACTCAAAACACAATCTGACAAATGCATGCAAGAGAACCCTAGAAATTTAAACTTGGAGGAAGCAGCCAAAATGCTTTGCTTTTCAATGTATGGGAAGCAGTGCATATGGGGAAATATATTTGGGTATGGACTTTATTCCTGAAGAACCAATACATTCTCTACATATTGAATGGGAATTTATATTCTAATTACATAGCTCATATATATTACATAACTTCTATATATTGCAAATATGTACGTTAGAAATTGAGTAAGGTGCAGGTGCTCTTCCCTTCTACCTGAAGGCTTTGTTTTCTAGTAGGCTGTTGCAGAGAGAGGCTCTGATCACATTTGGAACACAAGGAGAAGTAAAAAGGATAAGAAAGGGAATTTTCTAAAAAAGTTGCTGTAGACTATGCTTTCTTTCTTTCTTGAGAGAGAGGAGAGAGAATCATCTGGTCTTCATTTTCTGACACTTCATTGTGTATGTGGTGGTGGCGTTTTAACCTCGTCCTCCTGCATGCCACGCAAGCACTTTAACTGCTGAGCCATGGCTCCAGTCCAAGAATTGCTGTAGACTATGTAGATGTCCTTTAATATTCCAAGAAACATGAGTAACTAATGGTATCCCCTCTTATTCTCTGTTGTCTATTGAACTGTGCCTTTTGGTTTTGGGCCCCAAGACATTGTGAGTTCATACAGGTTGTCTCTTCTTCAAGATAGCTTTTTACTTTTTTTAATTCCCCCAAAGAAAATAAAATCACAAAAGCTTTCCTATACATGGTAAATAAGGATTTGAAGGGAAATCTGATATTTGTTTTTGAGATAAAAAGAATGGTTATTAATCTGAATTTGACCTTTAACCTTGGTGGAGAGAAAAGATATGATAGCATACAGCTTTGTATTCTCAAGTGCCTTTCTGGGTTCATTTGTGTTTCAGTTCCCATAAAGGGTCTGAGCTTTTCTAGCTTTGCCCTGCTGCCTCCTTTACTGGGAACAATTCCCTTTCTTTGCTCCACCCGGCGAGCTTCTATGCCTACTCCAGGAACCAACTCCATTATCACTAGCCCCATAAAACTACCCTGCTCACTGGGCCCTGATGAACTCTGCCCTTCCTAAATCTTGTACGGCCATCTAGTTTCCACTAGATTAGATGTTCCCCGAGGTCTCGTTTATTCCCCGCTTGCAGCCCATACCCTGCTAAGTGTTCCTAAACGAAAGCAGGATGCACATAACGTCTTTGGTGTGGACAGAATTTCTTTTCCGCTCGGTGTTTCTGGGCGGCGGAACTCAGAGTTACACTTCCGGCCTGCTCTGGCCCCGCCCCAGGCCTTCCGGTGGAGGAGGAAGTGCCCCTGTAGTGAGAGCTGGGTGCCTCGTCAGCTGGTCCCCAGCCTGAGCCAGTCACCTTGACCGGGTGGGTGAGTCTCCTTCCTTTGCTCTCCACGGGTTCCCCGCCCAGGAGTGAAGATGCCCCCAATGTCTGACATTTGTACGGTGCTTTTCTGTTTTCAAAGCACTTCCACCTCTATTATTTCAAGGGCTATAAATAAGGCCACAGTGCTCTGGGAGTACTGGGAGCGAGTGATGCATTTCATTGGGGAAACCACGGAGGGCCTCTCAAGAAGCTGCCTTGGTGAGCCTTGCTTAGCACAAGAATGGGCCCCAAGGTCTCTGGATTGTGCCTCTTCTGAGCCTTTATTAAAGGAACAAAATGGAAAGAGGACATTGGCCAATTTCTAGCATTTGTCTTATCCACCATCCAGAATGCTTTTCAGATTCACCCTACCTCTAGTGCATCTCTATGATTGCTCATGTCTTTCGGACATGCCACTGTGATGTGACCTGGTGTCCTCTATGGGTCAGGACCCAATAGCCATTGTGGTCTTGTTCTGTGACCACTACTCCTTTCCTGGGTCTTGCCATCAACAAACCAACTGGCAGAAGTGACTCCTTTGAGTCTACAATCATTGGACTTCCTGACTTCAGAAGCAACTGGGCCTCTTTGCTCAATTCCAGCAAAGCTTTCATGACATCAGAAATATTGTCACATCCAGGTCACAAACAGGGTGACTTTGTACTTAACATCAGTTTTCCTAGGACATGGGTCTATCAAGAGGCACTTCATAAATGCTGCTGTGCTGAAAGACATTTTAGAACAAACAGCTTCTACGAAAGTGCCAAGTTCTAATTGACATTGTTTTTCAAAGTGTTAGAATATACATGGAATTTCAAGGCAAAGGGAAAAAAATTAGAATTGGAAGTAAGGAAAATGAATTGACAAGTAGAAATGAAACGAGTCAATCTAATTTCAAAGCTTGTCCTGAACTAAGGGTAAAATAACAAACTAGGTTTGTGAAAAAAGGAAATCTAATATTTATAAGGGGTTCAACATCTAAGGGATGATAAATTGCACTTGAGAGGAAATGCTACATTAGATAAATTTTATCTTGACATTGAACCCTTTAAAATGCCTGTAGAGCTTGTCTTGTACATCTGTTGTAGCCCACATACCAGACTGTCCCTGGTAGTAACTGAAGGGTTATTTTGCTGAGAAAAATCTGTTTGACTTAGAAGCTGGAAGAAAGGAGAGGGAAGCTTAGAGATTGGAATCTAAATGAGTAATAGAACAATTTGAAATGCCACCATGCCAGGGAAAAGATAGTTAAATCTATGATAACTGATATTTCTTATGCCTAATTTTATTCTATATGATTGCCAAACTCTCAGTATAGTTTAATATCATTTAAGTCGGCTTGGAATTACAATATCATTGACAAGGTAAATCTCAGTGAAATGTATTGTTGGTTGGAATTACCTGTGGTAATTTGCTGTTGGGTGATCCTGATTTGCCATGATCCCTGAGCACCTGTAGTCTCTGATAATGAATGCTGATGGCTTGGGAGGGGCAGTGTTCATGGGTCTGGGCAGGGAGGGAGTATGATGGTTAACATGTCAACTTTAGTGGGCCAACTGGATGCCAAGATAGCTTATAACACATTATTTCTGCATTTGACTGTGAGAGTGCTTCTGGAAGAGATTAGTGTTTGAATTGGTAGAAAATCTAACCTCACCAACATGAGTGGCATCATCCAGTTTGTTGAGGGACTCAAAGGAACAAAAAGGCAAAGGAAGGATGAATTTATTTTCTTTTCTGGAGCTTGGATGTCCATCTTATCTTTGGACGTTGGTGCTCCTACTTGTTTGGTCTTTAGATTCAGTTTGGGGATTACCCTGTCAACTTTCCTAATTCTCAGAGTCAGGGCTTGGATTGGAATTATATTACTGGCTTTCTTGGGCTTCCAGCTTACAGACATGAGATTGTTGGACTCCTTAGCCTCCATAATCCTATGAGTCAATGCCTCAGATTGCTTTCTATGTATCTGTATATGTATATCCTGTTGCTTCTATTTTTCCGGAACAACTGAATACAGGAAGAAAGGGACTAAGTGCAGTTACACATGGGGAATATGTGTAAGTATTTGCATTTGCATTCATATATGTATATGTGTATGCATGTGTATTTGAGTCCATGTATGTGCGCATGTGTGTGTAGTGAGAAGATAGAGACACAGCAGGTAGGGTGAGCCGTGGTAGTCAGGTGAGGTTATGGTCAGAGGTTCCTTCTGCAGCTCCTCCTTGGCTTCGTGATTCAGCCTCTTTAGTTGTCCTTTGGCTACAGAGGGGATGCGTAAAGTAATTCCTGTAATGACGATTTTAGAATGTTTCAGGAAGAGTAGACATTAGCCAGCACTTGTTTAATGGCAAATGTAATGTGTTTCATATGAATGTATTTTATTTTATATATAAATAATATGAGATGGTTGTGATATTTTCATACCATATGAATATTTAGTGATGAATGTTTGTTTTGCCCTCATAAATATTGAACAGACCTGGATTCAAATCCAGTTTCTACAGTGATTTGGAAAATGAGGATTTAAATGTACTTTGAAGGCTTGTTTTGAAAATAAATGAGAAAATTTGTAAAGGGCTTAGAACACATTAGATGTTTATTAAGTTCTCTTCTTCTTTTTTTGTAAATAATTTCTGGATAGTTTCTGTTTTTTTTTTTAAAGAAAAAGTGTTATACTAGGTTTTTATTTTAAAAAGTAATTAATGTTTAGATTTTAATTATTTGATTAAGGTACTGATTCTCAAACCTGAAATATAAATGTGAACACAAATATTGTACCATTCTTTTATTTTTGAGAAGCAACTTTATTTAGTTTTTCACATGGCCTTTGTTGCTCCAACATTTAGTTGTGTACGTGGTGCTGGGGTTTGAACCCGGGTCCTTGTGCTTGCCAGGCAAGTGTTGAAACCGCTCTGAGCCACCGCTCTAGCCCCATTCTTTTATTTTTGAAACTATTGAAAAATATCTAAAATTTTGTAGATAAATTGAATAATGGTACCAACAAAATCTGACTATATTTTAATCTAGATTTATATATAGTTAACACTTTACTTCATTAGCTTTGTCTCTCTCTCTTCCTGTTTGTTTGTCTGTCTCTCTGTATATATTTCCTGAATCAATTAGAGTGAGTGGCATACAGTCCAGGCCTTATCTTTTAATATTTCAGTACATATGTCCTGTGAATAAGAAAATTATTTTGCTTTAACATAATATAGTTATCAAATTCAGCTATTTTAACATTGATAGAATATATTTATCTAATTTACCATTCATATTCCAATTTTGTCAATCAGTACAATTATGTTCTTTACAAAATATTTCTTTTCTGTGAGTACCAGATCTAGTGTAGGATTGGGTATTATGTTCAGTTGCTATGTCTCCTTTAATTTGGGTTAACAGAAACTATATCTTACCATTTTTAAAAGTTGTTGATATGGGGCTGGAATGGTGGCACAGTGGTTACGGCACTTGCCTGGCATGCGTAAGCACCTGTGTTCAAACCCCAGCACCATGTGCTCAACGAAGTCTCGGAGCAATGAAAGCCACTTGGAAAACTAAATAAAATTGATTCTCTCTTTTAAAAAAATTGTTGATAAATGATATACCTGTACATGGTTTACTATGTTCGTATTTCAATTAAGAGGACAATAGAATGACCAACTCCTATTTATTTGGACATTTTAATGACTTCTCATTCTCATCTATCTGGATCTCCAGTCCTCTATAATGTACCCTATGATGGTTAATTTTCTGGGTCAACCTTCCTGGGCCACGGGATAGATAGCTAGATACCTGTTTAAACCTCATTTCTGTGTGTGTCTGTGAAGGCATTTCCAGGAGAGATTATCGTGTGAATTGATGAACTGATTGCTTTTCCCAATGTGAGCGACCTCATCCTTTCTGAGTCTGAGTCAAACCAAGAAGCCTGAACAAAAAGTTTAATTCACTCTTGCATGACCACTTGAGGCATCTTTCCCTGCTTTGGGTGTTCCGACTTCTCAGGCCTTCGGGCTTGGGCTGGAGTCGACAGCCTTAGCTCTCTGGCACTCAAGTCTTTGAGCGGCACCACTGGCTTTCCTGGATTTTCAGCTTTTGGCTGCCAGAAGCTTTTGGCTTCTTGGCCTCTGTAAGCATATGAGCCAAAAACCTTAGGGTAAATCTCTCCCTCTGAGATCTATGTTTATATCTGTGTATCCTGTTGGCTCCATCTCTCTGGAGAACCCTGACCAAGACAAACTGTAATTATCTGTAAACCTCTCTCCCTGTGGAGGAAACATAGGCTTGGTGCAGACAGCTGTGAGTGTGGATTCTAGATTCATTACTTGTTGGCTTCATAGCGTGCCTGTACCAAGTTTCCTAACTTCTCCTACCTCTTCGCAGATAAAGTTGTGGCCACTCAACTGGCATTTGTGAGACAGATAAATGCATCCACTTCATAGGAGTGTTAGGAGGACTGGGTGCAGAGATTCGCCTGCATGAATGCACCCAGGTGCTTGTCACATGGCAGGTTATCAAAACCGTACTGCTTCCTTTGCCTTCCTTCTTGCCAGAGTCGGTTGTTAGCCTCCTTGAGCCAAGCAACGACTCTTTTGTTCCCACTTCCTCAGCTCTGCTCATGGAGGTGCCACCCCTTCCTTGTCCTTGCCTTTTCTTTCAGTCTACCCAAAGCTTGGGACCAGTTAAGATTCAGCTCTAGCTTTTCAATATATCTTTCATGAAGCCCTTATTAATGTCGTTATTCTCTCTACCGTATCATCTACTACACTCTTGTGGACTCTTTAAAGGTTTAGTAAATAATGAATGATATCCTAGAACACTAAAATGGGTAAGCCCCAATAAAGCCATAGACGAAGAAAGCAACTCACTGAACGAGTAGGACACTCATAGTTCCTGAGCACTGCTGGGCACACTGACCTTTCCCTGAACTTCTGTGAACCCCTAGAACAACACCCCTAGGTAGGTCTTCTTAGCTTCTTTTGCAAATGAGAAATCTGAGGTTCAAGGTCACAGAGTTAGAAATGACAGAGCTGGATTTTGAATCCAGGGTGGGTTTCTGTTTTCCTTTTATACTAGATTGCCCCCAAGGTGAAATTTATGTTTAAAAAATACTGACTGAGGTGCTGGAGTGGTGGCTCAGTGGTTAACGGCGCTTGCCTGGCATGTGCGAGGACCTGAGTTCAGCCCCAGAACCACGCACACAGCAGTCTTGGAGCAATGAGAGCCACGTGAAAAACTTAATAAAATTGATTCTTTCACTCTCTCTCTCACTCTCACTGTCCCTCTCTCTAAAAAAAAAATACTGACTGATTCATGAGTGACAGGTGCACGTTAAGTTTCAGGGAACAGGAATGGCAGTGGGGCTGGGTGCACCTAACGCCTTGCTCAGCTGGGCTTACTTTTGCCCCCACTCCCCACTAAGCTCATGTGGAAGAGCCCTGCAACGACTCAGTGGGACCCAGAATGGCCATTTTATGTGCTTCTGTGGGAGATTGACTAATAGGTAGTTCAAGAACCTTTTACAACAAAGAGCTCAATAATGTCCTATTTTTAAAGTGTCTGCTGCAGTTATCAGTTAACAGTGGCAATGGCTGCTCAACAAATAGGCATTTATGATGAGAATTGGGCAAAATGACCTCTCAGGGCCTTCCCAACAGATTTAATCAGTGTAGTTAAACCTTTAGACTGAATCTGAGCCCTGAGAGGAGCACTTACCTCCTGGGCTGAACTGTTTTACCAATGTTTGGGGCACATACATCTTATCTCCCCAACTGGTAGTCTCCCACAGCTCTGGGCAGAGTTCACATTAGTAGGTGCTCAATAAACACTAATTGATCATCAATTCAAGATCTTGTAACTCCAAATACTTATAGAACAAGGACATTTGGAGTTGGGTCAGATCAACAGAGGACTCTTGAATTGTGACCCTTAAGCACTGTTATAGAATGAATTGTGTGGACTCCTCAGGCAATGTTTATTGCTTTCCCGCTCTGGAAGGCAACTCTGTTTTTGTATCCTTGAGGATGGATTTAAGTAATTGAACAGGCCTCTTTTCTCAACTCAGATCCCATTCTGGTCTCAGCCCTGTCAGTGTATGATAGAGAAACATACATGTATTTGTCGCCAGTGGAGGATTTGGGTTAGAAACACTGATCAGTGTTAGCACGTCCTAGGGGAATGTGACCCAGCATTGAACCTCTAACATGAGGTCTATGGGAGGGAAGAAAGTGAAGAGGGTGGAATGAAACTGGATCACAGAATTGCCCTCTGATAATACCTCATGAAATTAGCAGCATTGGAAATCAAAGACAAATAAACAGTAATTAAAAAGATTAGTCACATTCAAACAAGAAAAATATCAAAGCATCGCAGCTGAGGAAAAGGATTCAACCTAGTACCTAACCCTGATCCTATGTACATCCTCCTGAAGGTGGTGCTATAAATTGAAATATGCCCAAATCTGAAGATAAACTAATTGCAGGGCTGTCTCGATACACTCTCCCTATTATCGGGATCATGGAAATGAAGATAGGAAGGAAATGGGCAGGTAGGGCTAACTGTTGGAAGTGAAGCCTCAAGACCTCTTGTCCAGTGGAGTCAGGAGTAAGGCCAGGGAGCATTCTTCTCCAATTTGGCACATAAAGAATACACTCAGGGCTTCCTAGATGAGACCAAAACCAAAATCAGCTGATCCACATCTCTTACCCTTAGGTTATGAAAAATTGGCTAGATCACAAAATATATTACCCTTAGACTGATGGTAGAAGGAAATAGAAATATATAAAGAGAAATAGTTAGGGAAGGCAGTCAATAGCTACACTCTGTACAGAAAATGGAAGGTTTAGAGAGGTCCGTGTTAAACACCAGAGAAAGAGGAAGCGGTATGCACACCATGCAGACATGCTCAGAGAAAGAGCATGTGGCGTAAGAAAATTAGATAGAATGAAACCAACAAAACCAAAAGAGCAGAAGGAATTTGTCAAGAATGCTTCGCACTATAGCAGAATCAAAGACCATGACTTCAATACGTGAAAAGCTCAAAGGAAGACAAAAAGCAGAAAAGAATGAAAATAGCTATCACAGGCGCCAATGAGGAAGAATTACAAGACAAACAAATACAATCAACAAAGAGAAGAGAGAAGCCAAATGTCAAAGCGACTGGTACAGGAGACACAGAGGTAACCACAGTGCATGCAGAAGAAAATATGAGTTGAGTCAATTAGAAGATAATTAATTAGAGGACAGAGACACTTCCAGTAAGCATACTTGCTGACTCCAGCAAACCCAACAAATAGAACTAAAAAATTACAGGTATCATACAAGAAAAACCCGATTGGTTAGTTTAAACCAATTTTTTTTTTAGAAGAAAATACTACTACTTTGCATCACTGCTATGGTTTGAATGTGTTCTACAAAGTTCATGTGTTGGAAACTTGATCTCCAATGGGACAGTGTTGGGAGGTGGAGCCTAATGGGAGACCTTTGGGTCATGGGCACCATCCTCATGAATTAAAGATTAATGCTGTTATTTGAGGATAAGGCTGTTAATAAAATGATGAGTTTGGCCACTCTCTTCTTGCTGTCTCCCTTAGACCTCCCTCTGTGGGATGAAGTGAAATAGGCAGGTGAAACACTGATTGCCTCCAGTGAGGAGACAGAAAGGCCTGAAGGGCTGACTTACACTCTTCCACAGTATGTGCTCACATTCAGCAGGAATGGGACTGTAAGAGTGTCCCCACTAAGCATTCCCATTTTTCTGGTGGATCTGGGGAAGAGATGGCACAGAAGGATGCTGATATGACTATGCAATTTTTGCCAAAGAAAGAGCACACTAGTATAGCGACTATATTTTTTTCTTTCTTCCTCCCACTACCTCAGTTTTTCAATCTCTAACTAATACAGTGGTCCCAGGACCAGGGCTATAACTAAAAATGCTGCAAGCAAGGATTATTATTATTTTGAGAGAGGAAGAGAGGGGTGGGGAGAAAGAGAGAATCAACTTCATTCATTTTTTCATGTGGTCTTTGTTTCTCCAACACCCAGCTGTTCATGTGGTGCTGGGGTTTGAACCTGGGTTCTTGCGCATGCCAGGCAAGCGCTGCAACCTCTGAGCCACTGCTCCAGTCCTGCAAATATTATTCTTAAGCAAGAAACTGGGTGCTTTGAAAACTTATGTCAGAATTCCTGGGGACCTCCCCTCTATCTGGCAAAGTTGGGGTCAACAGTGTGGCTGTGTTACCTGCTGGAGCATTGGCCCACTAGTTCCGTACCTGTCACTCCACGTTTTCAGAGTAGGAGTGGACTGAGGAGAGGCCTGTGCCAGACTAGTATTGCTGCCTGCAACCTAGACAAGCATGGTGGCCAAACCTAATGTCCCTTCTGAAGGCAGGAAAGTTGGGGTACAAATGAAAAGAAGGAGGAATAATAGCTGAGAGCAAAGGAATGAAGAAGCGGGTTCTACGTCCAGGTAGGGACACCCAACATTACATTAACACTTCAAAAGAGGTGACATTGTACCTCAGCTCAACCCTCAACCCTCTCAGATGACTGAGAAGGTGAAGCTGCATTTGCCCAGACTGCTTCTGCTTTTGGAACTTGATGAGCTCTGTGAACCCAAGTGGCCTCACCCTGGGAGACAGGTCCACTCACTGTGATGACAGGCTGGATGAATCCCAATGACAGAATGGGATCCGAGAGTTGTGCCTGTAACTATTGAGTTGGCTGGCTGGCCTTTCCGTGTGAGTGAACTATGTGGGAAGATCGGCCGCAGGCTGTCACGCTGTGAAATGTGCATGTCTGGTCTTCTTCCTGCCTCCTGGCATACAGTTCCTAAACCACTTGGAATCTTCAAAGTGGGGTGCGTGTGCGCGTGCACGCGCGTGTGTGCACATGCATGCATGCATGCACAACTGTGTGTTTTTGTATGCCTACAAGTGAACTCACGGCTGGTGGCTGGGAGCTGGTGCCACCTATGTGATGAAACCTTCATAAAATTCCCAGGAAATTCCTGGAGGGCACATGGAATCTCTGTGCTCCTTTCCCCTTCCTTAGTTATGGTTTGGATATTAGGTGTCCCCCAAAAGCTCATGTGTGAAACAATGCAAGGAGGCTTAGAGGTGAAATGATTGGCTTATGAGAGCCTTAACTCAGTCAGTGAAATGATCCTCTGATAGGGACTAACTGGTAACTGAAGGCGAGTAGGGTGTGGCTGGAGCAGTGGGTCCTTGGGGGTGTCTTTGGGGTGTATATGTTTCCTATCAGGCAAGTGGAGTCTTCTGCTTCTTGGTGCGATGCCTTCCTTGAGCTGTTTTCCTCCACTACATGCTTCTGCCTTGATGTTCAGCCTTACCTCCGGCCCCAAGGAATGGAGCCAGCCTAAGACTTCTGAAACCATGAGTCCCCCCAAATAAATTTTTCCTCCTCTAATTGTTCTTGTTAGGTCTTTTAGTCACAACAGAAACAAGCCGACTAAAACAGTGCTAGGAGTCTCATCATCTGGTGTCCATCAGTATCCTTTGTAATATGCTCTATAATAAACCAGTAAAGGTAAGAGAAAAAAGAAAAGTCTTTTGATCATATACCTGAGGGCTCACTTCAGCTCTCTCTGCTGTGTTCCACTGGTATATGTGCCTGTCTCTATGTCAGGACAATCTTATTTCACTACTGGAGCTTTGCAATATGTTTGAAATCAGAAAGTGGTAGGCCTCCAACTTTCTTCTTTTTGAAGGGTGCTTTCAGGGCTGGAGCAGTAGCTCAGTGGTTGGAGTGCTTGCCTGGCCTGTGTGAGGATCCAGATTCAAACCCCAGCACCACGTACACAACTAAGTGTTGGAGAAACAAAGGCCAGATGGAAAAAATAAATAAATGAAATTGATTCTATCTTTCTCTTTCTCTCTTCTTAAAAAAAAAGATTGCTTTGGGTATTTTGGGTATTTGGGATTAACTGAGATTCCATATGATTTTTAGGAGGTATTTTTCTCTTTCTGCAAAAAAGTGCCATTGGGATTTTGATAGGGATATACTTTTCTTCTTAATATTTCCCTCACCTGACATAGGTATCACAGTCATAGTAGCCCTCGTAGAATAAATTGGGAAGTCTCTCCTTTTTTCTTTCTCCACCCCCAGCTCTTTCTTTCTTTTTTAGGTGCTGGGGATCAGATCCAGAGCCTGCTGCCTGCCACGCAAGCACTTCATCACTGGACCACACTGCCAGTCCGAAGGCTCTCGTTTTCAACAGCAGTGATTAGTTTAGACGTACTTTTGTGTTCAACTTCCTTGCTTTTCCTTTTCGCTGGCATTTCAGACTTGGCTTCTAGGGTCATTTTCCTTTTTCCCAAAATACATATTTGAGAATTTCCTTGAGAAAAGGATTGCAGTTATAAAATATCTCACTCTTGTTTATTTGAAAATGTCATTATTTCACTCTCTCTCTCTTTTTTTTTCTTGTACTGTGGATTGAGCCCGGGGTGCTCTACTACTAAGCTACATCTTCAGTCCTTTTCATTTTTTTATTTTGGGACAGGGTCTTGCTAAGTCGCCCAGGCTGGCCTTGAGCTTTGATCCTCCTGCCTCAGTCTCTGGAGTAGCTGGGCTTATTGGTGTGCCACCACACCTGGCTCACTCTCATTCTTTTTTTTCTTGGCACTGGGGATTGAACCCAGGGGTGCTTAACCACCAGGCTATATCTCCAGCCATTTTTATATTTTTTTTTTAAAGAGAGAAGGATATATAGAGAGAGAGACAGAGAGAATCAATCTTTATTGAATTGTTTACATCGCTTTTGTTGCTCTGACACTTAGTTGTGTATGTGGGTGCTGGGGTTTGAATCCATTTACTTGCGTATGCTGGGCAAGTGCCATAACTGCCAAGCTACCGCTCCAGTCTCTATATTTTATTTTGAGACAGGATCTCACCAAGTTACTAAGTTGGTGAGGCTGGCTTTGAACATGCAATCCTCCTGCCTCAGCTTCTTGAGTCTCTGGGATTATAGGTGTGCACCACCACACCTGGCTCACTGTTATTCTTGACAGATAGTTTTGCTGGGTATACGGTTCTAAGTTTACAGTCATTTTTCTGCTCTTTGAAGATACCAATAGTGTCTAAGTTTGCACAAGGTATGATTCCAGTTTTATAAATGTGTCGCAATGACAGTTGGAGCCACCTCTCAGTGCCCCTTATCTTGATACTTTTCATTCTCAAACAGAAGACACAGTCCCTCATGTGTTCAGCATTCCTTGGCTGCTTAAAAGAGTTTACCACCTATCTATGCTTCTCTGAACAAAAAGCTTAAATGAAGACCAAACAACTGTGAGAATTAAAATGAGAGGACAAACTATAAATATTATTATATATATTTCTAATTAGAAGAATAATATAGCTTACAAAAATTAGGAGGTAAAAGAAAATATGAGTGCTTATTTTCTTATCTTTACTATAACAATAGCAATATTGTCTAGAATTAAAGTATGTACTGTTTTAAACTAAATTACCCCAATCTCTCTTTTCCTTAACCTTGGAAGGATATTTTTATGAAATACTATCTCTAGTGGTAAAAAAATATTTATCTAGACTTCAGTAAACTATTTAGTTTCACTTTATTTTCTACGCCTCCTGTTAAATTAAAGTAAAATTAAGTATAATGCATTTTAATAAAAATTGAAGTTATAATCCTATTTTTATAAAAGTACTTCTCTAGTCTATATATGCATGGAGAACTGCCAGGAATGATGTGTACTTTAAATCATGATTTATTTCATGTGGTGTTTGAGCCAAATTTTAACTTTTTTGGTATTTTCTATATTACTTGAATTCCTTGTTATGTATATATATTATTTTAACTTTGCTCTTGTATTTTCTATGTCTCTTGAATTCTTTGCTATGTATATAGCTCAGCGGTTGTGGTGCTTGCCCGGCATGCATGAGTACATGGGTTCAAACCCCAGCACCCACGTACACAACTGAGTGTCAGAACAATGAAAGTCATGTGAAAAACTCAATAAAAATTGATTCTGTCTGTCTCTCTCTTTCTCACTTTCCTTCTCTCTTTAAAAAAAAATCATTATATGGGGGCGGGAGCTGTGGCTCAGTGGTTGTGGTGCTTGCCTGGCATGTATGGGAATGCAGGTTTGAACCCCAGCACCATGTAAACAACTAAGGGTCAGAGCTATGAAAACCAGATGAAAAACTAAATAAAACTGATCCTCTTTCTGTCTCTCTCTCTCTCTCTCACTCTCTCACTGTCCCTCCCTCTCTTAAAAAAAAAAATCACTGTATGTCTTGAATGTGCCATGAGCCATGACATGGCAGAGTGTTGCAAATGGGGTGACGTGGTCCTCCTCTGCTCCTGCGTCTGTGGCTGGGGCCATTGGCTCCATGTCAGATCTTTCTCTGGATATAGACAATCAATGAACATCAACTAGAGCTGGCTGTGGAACTTTTTAGTCTCAAGAGTTCCTCCCTGGGATGTCCTGTTGTTCGGGTGACACTATGGTCACATTTTCCAACATTGGACTTTTGCAGTGTTTCTGCTTGGGTGACAGTTTTAGATTGCCATGATAGTTCTTTTACATCAAAGATTCATGTACCTTTATTTACCTTTTCAGGATAAATTCTTAGATGTAGGGTCAAAGTGCATGACTTTCTTTTTTTTTCCTTTGGTGCTGAGGATTGAACCCAGGACCTTGCTGATGCTAGGCTAGTGCTCTGCCACAGATCTCCACCCCCAATCCCATTTTTCTTAATACTCATAATTTTATATGGTCAAAATGATTTTCTGAAAGGCAATTTTAATTGGTGCTTTCCCTAGAGGTATTTATAAAAGTGTCCCTTCCATAATTCTCTTGCCATCAGTAATCATTTTTTTCTTTGACATTTGTGTCCACTTGATAACCAAAATGATATTTAATGGCTGTTTTAATTAGCATTTTTATTATTAGTGAGGTTGAATGTTTTTCATGTGAGTCCTGAATTTTAAAAAAGAGTTCAGTGGAATTTTATGCATGGGCAGATGACCCGATCATGTTTATTTTTTGAAGCTGCAATTTGGACGAGAATGTGTATGTGGGTGGCTGGTAGAGCATGATGTGAGGGACAGAGAGACCATAGTGACAGTCTTGGTGACAGGTAACTGGCCTGGTCAACTTAGTGAGACCTGTCCCAAAACAAAAAACTAAAAAGGGCTGGAGATGTGGCTCAGTAGTAGAGCACCCCTGGGTCCAATACCCAGTACCAAAAAAAAAAAGAAGAAAAGAAAAAGGAAAGACAGAAAAACAAATAGCACAGCAGTAATACTTTGCCCCAATTAATGTACCTTATCAATTTAAAATTTGGGGATATTTTGTCATTCTCCTAAGAGGTCAGTTCTATCTCTCCCTTCCGGAATATTAATTCAGAGAATTCAGCAAGACTATGGATTTTGTGTTCTTGTGTTCGAAGTGGGTTCTATGAATCCAAATGCACCCAGGAGACTCCTGCTGTGTGGCTGTGGCTAGTGTTGGTCGTTCTCTTACCTTTTACCTTAAGGTATTTATATGTTGTGTTTTAAAATAGAGAAAGGAGACATACATGGGTTTCAGGCAAAGCAAACCCTGATGAAACAGTGGCTGACCCTGTGTAATTCTGCGTGGAACTGCGATGCTTTGTTCTCTGTAGCTTTCAGATAAAAGGCTTCATGTGGGATGGTAGATAGGACGGTTTTAATTTGGATCAACCGGACTTATTGCTGGATTTTACATCAGCCATGCTGTGAGGCAGGTTCTTTGTTTTCCACAATTATCAAACTAAGCCTAATTAAACTTTCTTTGCTTTGATGTATTGTAATGTTTTCCATAATTTTATATTCTGAACCATTTTCCTGAGTCCTTGTTTGAAATCAAGGATAGACCATGGATTCATCTCATGTCTGTCATGCCATGATTTAATATGTAACTGAACAAGTTATAAGATGCCTGTTTTGCTTGTTGGAACACAACATTATTTCATTATTATTTTTTTATTGTTATTTGGGTTTTTTGCAATTTTGATCTGCGGGATTATTTTTAAATACAATGTGCTTTAGATAGATATGAAAAGACAGTGAAAAGACTTTCAATTCTAACAATTAAGTAAAGATTTTAAATTATAGAACATATTTTTCAATTCTGTAAAAGTCAATTGATTTTCCTTTTGGTTGTGTTTTTCCATAAGGGGCCTTTTTTTTTTTTAAGCTCATTTGGCACGATTGACATTTTGTATTTATTTCTCTGGTATAGATGGGTTAAACAAAGTATTTTGTTGTCATTTTTTTGTATTCGAAAGTTGTCCATTTCCCACTCAGGGGTACATCCATTAGATCTCTGTTGCTTTATGGGTACTAGAATAGATGTGAGTGATTTTTAAAGAGCATTTTTCTTCACCGTCCAATAGATATAATTTAAAAAACACTTTGTTTCCTTCTGTGATTGCTCCACGGGGTTCTTGTTAGTCACACACCCTTGCTGCCTTTAACAAACAAACTTAACTGTTTTTGTTATATCTGCCTAATTTCCTGTGGCTTTTAACATCCAGTTTGGAATGAACACAGGATACAAAACTGAAGCCATCCCGCCTTCAGCCCAGATGCAAAGGAGTCTTAGCTCTGGAGACCCCAGCAAGCATTCTGAATGAAGTAACACCTCTGGTTGACCCTGGTCATAAAGAAGGATCATTCTCATCCATCTCTAAGAAAATTAGGGAAATTGGGAGTTTAATAATTATCAGTATGAGGAAACCTTTGTATTGGTGGGTATGCTCGGACAGCACTTTAAAAACTGTTTTGAAATGTAATATACAGGGCTAGAGTGGTGACCCAGCAGTTGGACAGCTTGTCTGGCATGCACGGGTTTGAACCCCAGCACCACATACACAACTGTTGGAAAACAAAAACCAGATGAAAAGATAAATCAAATTGATTCTTTATCTTTCTCACTTTCTCCACATTTCAATGATGACTCTGCTTAACCCAGCACTCAGATGGAGAAAGAATATGGCTAGCACCCCAGACCCCAGACTCATCCCCCTGTGTCCCTGACTTGAACCTATGTAGCTTAGCCCTGCCTGTGTGCCGTGTGGGTCATCTGCCTTACACATGATACACTACGTACACCATTTAATATCTGGCTGCTCTGGTTCAGCGTTGTGGGAGGGATTGATCCATATTGTTGAGTGTATCCTAGACTGTTTATTCTTAGTCCTTTGTCGTTTTCTCTTGTATGAATGTACTCACTTTATACATTTTATTGTTGAAGGGCAGCCTTAGGTGCTGGGGTCAGGAAGGAGATCTTGGAAGCAGGGGATCACTTTACTTTTTAGATCCTGTACCTGGAGGCTGTTAGCAGGAACTGCCTGGTGATTTGGCTCTTCCCTCTAAGGGTTTGTTCCTTCTAGATAGGAAATACCTTGAGGATAGGGAACAGCTGTTTATCTCCCCTCTGCCCACTGCCCTGCGGCCTCCTACAAAGGCCCACAAATGATTTTAGATAGGATTCAGAAAAGCAATGGAGAGGATGTACAAGAAGCTTGAGAAAAACAGTTCAGGACCTTCCACACCCAGGAGAGGCAGCCAGAGGACAAGGGTAGGGGAGAAGGAACAGCAGCAAAAACAATACTTACTTATCTTGTTATCATGTAAATGAGTCTAATTAAATAGGCTTCGAAGGGTACTACTAAATCCTCTGCTAAAATGTGAAACACAGAACAGTGCATTGGTTTATTGTTCTCTTGGTTCTTCCCCTGGTCTCCCATCTTTGATCATTTCAAATGTATTTTACTCAATTCACATGATTTTTTTTCCCATTCCCAAAGCAGCAACTGAACTGAATAAACTAAAAATTGTACAAAGTCGACATTCATCACAGCCATGTAAACGTTTGATAGTTCAGCCAGTTTTGCTTTTTTAGTTTTTTTGTAGAACACATTATAACTTCTATTATTTTTTCATTTCTTTTATTGAGTTGATTGAAGTTGTTCTGCAATCTCAATAATCAGTGTACTAATATATTAATAATTGTTGCTAGGTCCCGGCAAGTGGTGGTAAGATAATTGCAGAGCTAATACCAGTGCAATACATAAATTATTCATTAAAACATATAGTGCCTATTTGAATATGTTGCTTCATTCCGCTAGCGAAAACATCTCCTGCTTTATTGGAAGCTCTCATTTTGATTAAAAAAATTAAGAAGGCCCATTCATTCTGGCATCTTCAGAGAGTTAATAATACAGCTGCTCTAGGAATTGACCTCAAGGGAATGTAAATGAGTGACAGACTTGAAGATCAGTCCAGGCGGAACTGGGCTTGGTTGATTTCTGCTCCATCTCTCTGGACTGGTTCGCTAAAGGGCTGTGGAGCAGAGTACCACAGCTTTGTTGCTTTATTTTATTTTATTTTTTATTAGTGCATTATAGGTGTGCATAATGATGGGATTTGTTGTCACATATTCATGGATGCACACAATACAGCAATACAATTTGGTCAATATCTGCCCCCCCTGCACTCCTCTACTTCCCTCCTCCCGTCCCTGATCCCTTGCCTCTCTTCTGGGTCCTATATTTTGCTTTAAACAATAGAAGCTTGTTTTCTTACCGTTCTGGAGGCTGGAAGAATATCAGGGCATCAGCAGGGCTGATTCCTCCCAGGCCCTCTCCTTGCTGTGTGGACGCTGTCTTCTCCTGCATCCTCAGTGGTTGTCTCTCTGTGTCTGTGTCCTGATCTTTTCTTCCAAGGACATGAGGGCCACCCACATGGTCTCACTTTACCTTCATCACCTCTTCAAAAGCTCCATCACCAAATGTAGGCACATTCTGAGGTTCTGGGGATCAGGATTTAAAGGCAGAAGTTTTGAGGGTGGACACAATTTGGCCCATAACAGCCTGTCAAAAGCAATATTTGAAAGTGATGTGAGATGCTATTCACCAGTCTCAGGGGCTTGCTGCACAGCCACACAAGCCGGTTTCCTGCCCGGAGTTTCTGGCTTCTCTTTTTCTTTAGGTCTTGACTGAGAGGCGCTGTGATGTGATATGCTATTTTATTTGTAGATCCACAACCAAGGGCTCAGATGATGCAACTCCAAAGTGTGGCGTTGCAAACTTTGCAAACTGTTGCCGTGGGGCAAACTTTGACTAATTCAAACAGAGAGGAAGGAGCCAGGTGGATAAATTCCCACTCCCTGCTTCCAACCACAACTGGGCCCAAGCCACAGTTTCTTTGTATAGAATGATAAGAGATGTGTGGCCCGTAGGCCTATCCACCAAAATGTCAGCTCTGTGTCTAGCCTGACTTCCAGCATGGCTTCCCACCCCTCCTGGCCTCGATGTCACTCACTAGCAGTGCTCTGGGAATGCCTCTGCCCACTATAGCGTCAGGCTCTGCTTCTTAGGGAATCCAGGGTAAGGTACTGTTTTACCCATTATAGTTGTTCTACACTCCTTAGAGAGGCTCAATACACTTGAATAATAGCACGTAGACAAGTAGTATTTTTAATATTTATCATCGAGCATTTAATCACTGTTTTCAAGTTATTTGTAGTAAGGGGGAATAAACTCATGACAAACTGTAGCAAACATTAATGAATATTGACTCAGTACCATCCCTATGTTGATATGGACTCCAGAGGACTCACCTGCATTGCTAAATAATTTTTATTTTATCTTTTGCTAGCAAATATGTGTAGAAGTTTAATAAGATTATTTCTTCATCTGTCACAAAGACCTTTGTCTGTCACAAAGAATGTGTCCTTTTCTAGCCAATTCCATGTTCTTATCCGTGAGTCTATCTCATAGTAAAGGGGGTCCGTGATTGAGATTTCCTGAACCCTTAAATGAAAACTCATAGGAAAGTGGTGCCTTCTTAGAAACCTCAGATTTTGAAATTTACTCTCTGATTATTTTGTAAAATTACTAAGTAGCACTAATATTGGACCCTTTGACCTCTTTGCATTTTTTTTCTGGTAAAATATTTATTTATTTAAAAAAATTTTTTTTTCAGGGTTGAGGCCTTGCGCATGCTAGGCAAACACTCTGTCACTGAGCTAAATCCCCAACCCCTGGTAAAATATTTATAAGAAGCCATAATCTATAGAGAATATCCACACACTAGACAGCTCCGGTCTTTGGATACCATTTGGATTGCCTTACTGGAAAGTTTAACAGCGGTATACATAATCAGCTTGAAGACTTGTTTCCAAAAATTGTTATTTCTCATAGAGCACTTGGAGGGTTTCTGTCATGTGTCTGTGTAACATTTGTGCATTGCAAGAACAATCTCAGGCCAGCAGCCGTGTGGCCCACACTCACTCACCTATACCAGGGCACCTGTGAGCAGTTCTCATGAGGGTTGCGATCAGCTCTCCCTCCCCATCTCTTGCCCTGGACTTTACCTATCAGCCCTTCTGCCCTTGCTTTGAACTTGGCGTCGAAGGATCCTTCTGTTGGGGAGAATGTGACGTAGGCAAGGCAATTTTGAGTCACATCCTCCCTCCTGGAGCAGTAGTCATCCCACGGTCACTCTGACATGGAACAATGGTCAGTCCGACCTAAACCCCAGATGATGGCCTGTCATAAATTGTTACCTGGGTCTGAAATCTTGAGAAATATTTTGTTTGACGTGGAACAGTGATCATCACAAAGAATGACCACAAGAACCCTTCCCTGACAACCCCCTAGCAACAGCCAAACCACAAAAATTCCCCTACCCTACGTTGCCCTATGACTTCACTGGGCTGCACAGAGGAAATTGGGCTCCAGTCTCACTGGGACTCCTCAGCAGGTTAGTCCAAATAAATCTAGGTTCCTGCTGAGCTGCCTGTCCTCTATTTCCTTCATTCAGTTCTTTCCTCACACCTTCAAACCACTGCCCTCTGTCTGATGAGAAGCATTAATTCTCACTCCACAATTACAGTATGCTTTTCCATTCTCTTGACTTCTTGGCTGTTTATTTTTTTTTTCTTTCTTTTCCTGGGAGGGCAGTGGTTTCAGAAATACGTAAATATAAATCTCTTAAGAAATTCTGAGAAGGAATCCCTGTGTGGAGACTCTGGTAGGAGACAAGGTGCCTTTAACAAAATAGTTCCTCTTTGCTAGAGTCCCACCCTCAACCTAGGAGCTGCTGGAGATCTAACTTCTCAGCCCTGGAAGCAAACACATTTAGATGTATCCAGAGCCCTGGGGGTGGTTTGCCAGAGGCCAATTGTTTTCTTTGGTCTCATATCTCTCATTTCGTTTTGCGTATTTCCTATTTTATTTAAATTTTAATTGTGGTTAGATGCACATCATTTGAAATTCTCTTTTTTAGCCATTTTTGAATGCACAGTTCAGCTGCACTATGCATTCACACCGCCCTGGGACCGTCACCACTTCTTCTCCAGAACTCTTGGTATTGTAAAGCTAGAGCTCTGTATCCATTAAGGAAGAATTTCCCAGTTAGCTGCCTTTGGCAGCCTCTGTTCTCCTTTCTACCTCTGAATCTGACTACCAGTCCATGAGAGAGTGGAAACGCACAGCTCTCCCCTTTTGTTCTGGCTTATTTCACTTAGCATTGTGCCCTCAAGCTTTGTCTATGTTGGAGCCCATGTCAGCTGAGGTCTCAGAGAGGAGTTGAACCCAGGGCCTCAGGCATGCCAGGCAAGTTCTCTGCCACTGAACTACACCCCCAGCTGAGGTCAATTTTTAAGGTACCTGATATACTCTCAGGAAGGAGCTTTCTCTAAAGGAAGGCCTCGGAGCCACTGGCATTCAGTGTTGGGATGCTTCTGAACTCAGAGTGAACTTGCTGTTCAGGGTGGTCCTCCAGGGTGGCTCCTCCCCACTCTGCATCCTGGACACAAGGGGGCAGGCCCCATTTCAAGTTGCTGGTGTAGGAAGCTCTAGAGCATCCTATGACCAGCGGCAGAGGTGAGGCTGTATTCCCTGAGAATCAGGGGACTGTCCAGGTGGCATTGGCCTCCTCTATTTCTTAGAGGGCTGGCCTCAGGGAGGAGCAGCAGTAGGGATGGCCTCATGTGGGCTCCTGAGCAGGAGGTATGGGCCAGAAAGCACAGGGTGGATGCCCTGTTGGTGTAGGGGTTGTTCAAGACACTGCAGCAGAACAGCATAGGTCGGGTGGCTTATCAAGAACAGAAACCTATTTTCTGCAGTTCTGGAGCCTGGTGCTGGCAGATTCAGTGGCCGGCTTCTCACGTAACTCAAGTGGTGGAAGGGCAAGGGAGCCCTCTGGGGTCTCCTGTAGGGGCATTTATCTCATCCCAATCCTTTCCCAAAGGTCTGTTTTCTGACACCAGGACCTTGGAGGTTATGATTACAACACATAGATTTTAGGGAACACAAACATCGAGACCATAGCAGGAAAAATTCATTCATCAGCACATTTGAGACTTATTCTAGAAATTCTTAGAAAAAATGTAGGAAGTTTTGAGAGGCACTGGAGGTTTTATAAAGTCTTTTTTATAGAAAGAGGGTGAGAGAAAGAGACAAAAATAATGACCGGATGTGATCGTCCATCACACCCGTCTGATTTAGCTCAAGAAGGCAGGACCTCAGCAACATGTGACGTAGGAAACAAGAACAAAATCGTGCATGAACAGCGGTGCTCCTGGCTTGCTCTCCCTTCCCAGGTGGAAGCCTCCAGGAACCGTCCAGTCCATACATGCACAGGGAATAGAGAAGCTGGGAGAGTCCATCACACTTCTTCTGTGGCCAGAGGAGGAATTTTTGCTTCTTTCAAAGGTGGGAGATGAGTCTAGCAGCACTTAAAAGACTTCTAGATCAAGCCTGCAAAGTACTCAGGGACCTATGGCCAGGAGTTTGGTGTAACATCTCTCAAAAGAGTCAGGACCCCAGGGGTGATGCCAAACAGTTACCCAGGTTCCTCCTTTACCTTTTGTTTTTCAGTTGTCAGAGTCGGTTCGGAGCATGCGACTCGGTGTCTGGCTTCTGGCTTCATGCTGGATCAGGCTGTGTAAGCCCTGACCGTGGGACCAGCTCTGGTGAGGTGGTGCCTGGCACATCCTAAGGAAAGTTTCATCCTCCTCAATATGTCATTCCTCCCAGTGGATCCTTTGGGCTTCATCAGACTGAAGAGCAAAATGACCTGTGGGGGTGACACATTGTGACCAGGGAATTGAAAGTAGACAGCACAAATACTCCTATTACTGTTACTGGTGACAAGTAGGCGGAGCTAGGGACTGAGAAATAGCCCACCCTGCACAGAAGGAGCCTGGAGAATGCAAATCAGTTGTGCCCCATGGGGCAGCAAGTGGCTGCTTTTAACTCTCCCTGTGGAGGGGGAGGGAAGGGTGGGGAGTAGTGGGGACCTGGTGCAATCACAGGAAGTGACTCCTGCCTCATGGGAACTCTTTCAAGCCGCACTCAGAATTAAAGGCCATTACACCATCCAAGGACACTGGAGGCTGTGGGAAGGAGGGCTGGTAATAGTCCTTTGGCATCGGAGAATTACCTCCACAGCATTTCTTACATTTCTTGGTCTTGTGAAAGGCAAAGAGACAGAAATCACTAGGACAATAAAAATGCCCCTGATGTTTTTGAGGCATGAAGCAGGTAGAGTGAATTCTGAGCCGATGCAGGCAGCGACTGGGAGCACTTTGAAGCCAAAGAGCAATGGATCCCACGAAAACAGGCCACAAAATCACCTCCGCCCACCTAGCTGCCCGAGCCAGCCCAGAGAGGCTGTTCCCTCCTTTCGCTCCCTCCCTGCCCTCCAAAAGGCCATTTCCAGGGCTTTGCTCTTAAGAACTTTGTTGCTGTGGATGATTCACACTTGTCTCCTGGTGCTCATGGACAAGAAGCTCTGTAAGATAAAGCCAAACTGTTTCCAGAGTGGTGGAGCCAATGTAAGAACCAGGCACAAAGCGTGAATCTTGGATTAGGAAAAAAGAAACCATGAGAGACATATTTTGGACAATTGGAGAAATTTGAATATGGAATGGATACTGTACTGTGAAATTCTCATTAGTTTAAAAAATGTGAATAGTATTGGTCATGTACAAAAATGCCTTGCCTTATTCTTTCTTAAGTATTTTAGAATGAAGGGCCGAGGATCTATAGTTTGTTTTCAAATGTCTCAGTGTGTATTTGGAGAGGCAGCCGGGTGGGTGGGGAGACAAAGAGAGACAGAGAGGAAGAGAGGGAGAAAGCAAATGGAGTGAAATGTTGGCAGATCACATATGCATGTATGAGGTTTTTCAAGATAGAAATTCATGAAAAGAAAAAGTGGTTGAACTGGTGAGGGCCCAGGTAGGAAAACTGAAACTCCTGCAGGTATTTGGAACAGAGGGTATTCAATACCACAAATTGGCTTCAGAGGACTTGGGCAGGGTGAAGGGCAAAAGGAAGCTGGTGGGAGAGGAGGACCCCAGGAGGAAGCGCTGGTCCTCCACATTTCCACCTCGGATGCCATCAGTGTCCTTGTGTTCCGCCCACAAGCCTGGCCTTGCTTCTGTGACTCCTTCTGCAGCTGGACCTGCAGACCTTAGGCAGTGGTACAGCAAGCAGAGCAGAGAACAGCAAGCACTCAGAGTTCCCCTCTTGTTCGAGCCTTCAGATCTCTACCATCACCTTCCATGGAAGAACCTAACAGGAAACCCCTGAGCAGGGGATCCTGGGAAGCAGTTTGCAAACTGCAATCAGAGCAGAGAATGCAAAGAGGATGTGGCACCCAGAGACATTAGGTGGCCAGGGACACCCTTTCCCCTCCGCACCCTATCTTTTTTTTTTTTTTTAATGAAAGAGGGACAGTGAGAGAGAGAGAGAGACAGAGAAAGGGAGAAACAACTTTTTATTTAGTTTTTCACATGGCCTTAGTTGCTCCAACACTTAGTTGTGTACGTGGTACTGGGGTTTGAACGCTGGTCCTCGTGCTTGCCAAGCAAGCACCGAAACCGCTGAGCCACCGCTCCAGCCCCTGCATACCCTATCTTTACCAGCTCGTGGCATGTCTGACTTTTGAAGTGGATGGGACTTGGGTGGTATTTAATTCGTATTTTGGCTTATCCTCATGGCTAGTTCAGATGTTTCTCCTTTGGAGAGGCTCTCTCTGCCACATCTGATGAGCTTCTCCTGCTACACCGTACTCTGGAATTCTGCACTGCAGTCACCTAAATTAGTCGTTATACATTCATTTGTGAGATTATTTTATTAATAACCATCTGCTCTATTATTGTATAAATCCCCCAAGGGCAAGCTGTGTCTCTTGTTGTCTGTTATATTTCTAGTGATGAGCACAGGGTCAGGCACCTGTAGGCACTGGATTTAAAGACCGAATGAATGAATGAGGAGAGATCAGCTATGACCCTCACCTTGTGTGCTCTAAGAAGACCTGAATTGGACTGAGAAGAGAGACATCACCTAGTAATTCCTACTAATGGCTGTATTGGTTACTGAGGGGGACAGTGGTACTGCGAGAACACCAAGGAAGTATGCCATTCTGTATTGTTTGTTTTATGTATGTATGAATATATGTATATATATGTGTGTGTATACATGCATATATATATATATATATATATAATTTGTTGTAAATATTAACAAACCGCATTTTGTCAGTCAGCTTTTTGTTACTGTAATAAATACCTGAGATAGTCAACTCAAAAAGAGGAAGAGTTTACTTTGGCAAAGTATTGGGGTTGTAGTCCACAGTTGATTGGCCCTGTGTCTTTGAGGTCTGTGGTGAGGCAGCACATGGCAGGAGCATGTGTGTGTGATAGAGGAAACCTCTTATCTCATGGCAGCCAGGAAACAAAAAGAGAGGGAGGGCTGGAGCGGTGGCTCAGCGGTTATGGTGCTTGCCTGGCATGCGTGAGGATGCAGGTTCAAACCCCAGCACCACATGCACAACGAAGTATTGGAGCAAAAAAAGCCACATGAAAAACTCAATAAAAGTGACTCTTTCTCTCTTCTCTCTCTCTCTCTCCCCCCTACTGTCCCTCTGTCTTTAATAATAATAATAATAATAGTAAGCTAGAATCTGAACTGGGTTCCAAGTCAGATTGGATTTGACAGTTAACTGGATTAAATCCAACTAAGGGACTCAGGTGTTTAAAAAAGAGAGAGAGGAAGAGACCAACATGCCACAGTACTTTTTGAGGGCACACCCCCAATGACCTCACACTAGGCCCCACCTCCTGAAGGTTCTATTGCCTCCTGATAGCACCAAGCTGAGGACCCAGGTCTTCAAACATGGACCTCTGGGGAACATTCCAGATCCAAAGTACAACAAGCATGCACTTTCTTCTGAGGTAGGGATTCATTCACAATCTGTGAATTATGAAATCAGGACAGCGAGGCCTCCAGTAGCGTGTGGTAGAGAGGCACCTAAGCCAACTGGAGCCCAGTGCATGGTGAGCAACTGACCACCCTGGTTTGCCCAGGATTGAGGGGTTTTGCAAGACAGGAGACTTTCAGTGCTAAAACCAATCTCCTGGGAACACCCAGGGATGAACTGGTTAATAACATTTGCAGTCACCACCCTGGGCCTCAGCTGGGAAGTCCAGAAAGCCCCGCCTTCTGTCCCGTGTGAACACATTGGCTCTCATGTAGACTTGGTGATGGTGTAAAAGATGTGGGTTGACTTAAAAGGTTGAAGTTCACAGTGGAATATCTAATGTATGTTTGCACTTGTGTGCATTTGGAGGGATTTTTCAGATTTTATCTTCTAATATTAAAAAATGATGGAACTAAACCAAAAGTTTTAATGAGTAATATTTAAGTATGTCAAAGGAGAAATAAAAACTCGTCCAAAGAAAGGAGGCCGATAACCAGAGTGCATACAGCAGTCACAGTCTGGTCTTGCGCTAGGCGCACATATGGGTGCTCCTGGCCCGCTGCGGGCTGGGGAGATTGGGCATTTGGAGCAGGTGCAGTTGCAGTTGTGTTGCGTGCAGTGGACAGTACAGGGCTTGGTCATCCAGGGGCTCAAGCCGTCTCGCACACCAGATAAGGAAGCCACTGCTCTCGTGCTCATCAGCATTTGCTGCCGTGGACCAGGGTGTCAGAATCCGCTCATTTCTAGAAGGCAGCTTTAGCCATTGGACGATGGAGTGGCCCAATGATGACTGTGTTTTGTGGAGGGAAAATTTCCGAGGGCTTTGTGAGACATTTTTGTGAAGTTGCATTTTTGGATTTTGTAGAACATCATCATCGATCAAACCTGGCTTCCCCAAAAAGTTCTGAATAATAAGAGCCCCACTGATCCTGCAGCTTCGAGAACACTCCTCCAGACGCCTAGGCTTTGCTACCTTCACCCTGGTGCTGTGTCATTGGTCTGTGCGTTGCCTCCTTTTAATCCTCATGACCACCCTGTGAGGTAGGTGGTGGTCTGATTTTACCCACAAGAAGACAGGTTTGGAGAGGTCACTGAGGGTTAGTGGGCAAGTGACAGAACAGCTTTCAGATCTTTTTTCCGGTTCCAAACCCAGCACAGGAGCTGTCCATGCTGTCTCAGACCCATGCTCAGCTCTGTCCTGCATTTTTACACCCAACCATGTTTTTGCCCTAAACTGCTAGGGCCCACTGTAATCCCCAGCTTGACCCTCCAAACCTGCTCAGAAAGCCTGCAGAGGTAAAGACTTGCCGTGAGGCAATACTTGAAAGAACACTCCACAGTCAGGGTCTGCAGACCTGTCTATTTTTATGAGAGGGACGGTGAGAGAGAAAGAGGGAAAGAAAGAATCAATTTTATTTAGTTTTTCATGTGGCTTTCATGGCTCCAACACTTTATTGGGTACATGGTGCTGGGGTTTGAACCTGTGCCCTTGCTCATGCCAGGCAAGTGCCATAACCACTGAGCCACCGCTCTATCCTAAGACCTGAGTCTTTGAAGAAGCTTTTGCAAAAGGAAGTGAGCATCAGCAACATTATAAGAATTGCTGTTGGAGTTCCATGGATGGCGTGAAGAACATGGCCCATTTGACCAAATAAGTCCAAGTCTCTTTGTGGAAAAATGTTAATTTTCTTTCTCTCTTTGTTGTAGTACTGGGAATTGAACTAGGGTGCTCTATCCCCGAGGTACACTCCCAGCCCTTTTTATATTTTATTTTGAGACAGGGTCTTGTTACAAGTTACTGGGGCCAGCCTTAAACTTGAGATCCTCCTGCCTCAGCTCTCCGAGTAACTGGAATTACAGGTATGCACCACAGCGACTAGCAGGATTGTTATTTTCTTTAAAATTCTATCCCTTTGAGATTCTGAGAGGAGTTCTTTATTAAAAACCCTTGATTATTTCTTCCTCCTCCTCTTCTTCTTCAGAGAGAGAGAGAGGGAGAGAATCAGTTTTGTTTAGTTTCTCACGTGGCTTTCATTGCTCCGACACTTCATTGTGTAGGTGGAGCTGGTCCTCGCGCATGCAGAGCAAGCGCCATGACTGCTGAGCCAGTGCTCCAGCCACGACTCTTGGCTTTTTTTTTTTTTAAGAGAGAGCAACAGTTGGGTGGGGGGAGAGAAAAAGAAAGAATCAATTTTATTTAGTTCTTCTTGTGGTTTTTTTTTTTGCTCTGACACTTCATTGTGTATGTGGTGCTGATTTGAACTCACATTCTCACGCACGCCAGGCAAGCGCCATAACTGCTGAGCCACAGTTCCAGCCCCAACCAACCCTTGGCTTTTAAATATTTTCTACACACACGCACACACACACACACACACAGAGAGAGAGAGAGAGAGAGAGAGAGAGTCTATGAGTAAGGCATATGTTAATTAGCTTGATTTAGCCATTCCACAACGAATCAAACACAATAAGCATAACAGGTTTTTTGCCCATTAAAATGAATGAGTGAGTGAATGTGTGAATGAGTTGGGGGGAAATTGCCCACTTTGATCAGAGACACTGGGCTCTCTTCTTTACTCGTTGTGTGACCTTGGACGTGTCCCTTGACCGTCAGGCTCGTTTTCACCATCTTTGAAGTGAATGTTCTACCAACCTCATTAGATTGCCTTGAGGGTTAAATGATCAGGCACTCAGCTCAGAAGTTTCTCTGTGCCCTTGGCCTGCAGTGTCACCCCTCCCAGAGAACAGGCTTTGAGTCTTCAGACCATAAAGCACTTTTGCTCTGTAAATGGCTGATTAATGCACAGAGGTAGTGTCTTAATGCAAGTTCTATACGTGAAATGAGGGGCCAAGTTAACAACCCAGGAAAACAGAGGGTTTATGTTTTTTTTTTCCACATAATAAACTGTGAAAACATGAACAGGGCAAGTTTTCTAGCTTCTCATTAGAGCTGGTGCTATAAAATTCGTAATGAACACATAAAGTTGAGCCACGGTGCTGCTCTGGCTGAGAGAGTGCCAGGGAATATTCAGGAGCATTCTGGAACCTGTGGCTAAAGGCTGAGAGCCAGGGCTGGTCAGCATAGAACCTACGCACAGACCTGTGACGTGCCACGCACTGGGTACTGGGGACCTGGGCTGGCCAGCGTAGAACCTGCGCACAGCCCTGTGATGTGCCACATGCTGGGTGCTGGGGACTTGGGCTGGTCCGCGTGGAACCTGCGCACAGCCCTGTGATGTGCCACGCGCTGGGTGCTGGGGACCTGGGCTGGTCAGTGTGGAACCTGCACAGGAGCCCTGTGATGTGCCATGTGCTGGGTACTGGGGGTTCTGAAATCAGTGAGACCTGCCTGCACCCCGACGCCTGGGTTCTTGGTCTCAAGAGGGGACACAGGCAGCTTGCAGTCTGCAGCTGAGCCGGGTAGAAGCAGGGGACAGAGCCGTTCAGCCCATTCCCACACAGAGGGGACCAACAGACATGGAGATTGTCAGCATCAGGAGGTTCCTAAACAGATGTAGAGATCTCATGCAGACAGGGTGCCCAGAGATTCGCTTCCCCAGGGTTTACCTCACTCCCTCCTCCAAGCTGTGTCTAAGGAGTGGCCTCACCAACTCAGGGCAAGGGCACAGCTATGTGGTCTTCTAAGCCCAGAGAAAGTGCTTCATGTCCTCCGGCCTAGCAGGCTATGAGGCTGAGGCCAGGGGAAAGATGAGCAAGGTAAGGCTGCTGTCTTCTAAAAACTTGCTGGGTGCAAGGTTCCCCAGGGCTGTCGTCACAAATTACCATAGGCTGGGCAGCCTAAAATAGCAGAAAGGGTTTCTCTCACGATTCTGGAGGCTAGAAATCCAAATTCAAGGTATCAGCAGGGCTGTGGTCCCCTGAGACTTTGTTAGGATCCCGCCTGCCTCTCTCTTCCTTGAGGTGGGGGTGACGATCCTCACTGCCCGTGGTCTTCAGCTGCATCACCCCAACCTCTGCCTTCGCGTTCACATAGTTATCACCCCTGTGTGTCTCTGTGGTCTTCCAATGAGGCCAGCAGTCACATTGGTTAATAGGCCCACCCTATTCTGAGGTGGCCTCTTAACTAATTACATCTGCACCAGACTTATTTCCAAAGAAGACTGCGCTCTGAGGCAGTGGGGATTAGGACATCCACATGTCACTTTAGGGAGTGAAAGCCACAGTAGCCAGATCAGGCAAACAAATGGGGGTTCTCTGCCTCTCTGCCTTCCCCCTCCCTGCCTGCTCTTCTTGCCCAGCTCCTGTGTGCTTTGGCTACATTTGCAGAGCACCCTGCCTGGGTGCTTGTATCCCATGTTTGGAGGAAGCAGGCAGGCTGGTGAATGGGGCCAACACTGCCTGAATTACAGAGTTGCTGTGATAGCAAATGAGAAAAACTTATGTAAAGACCTTCTTGGCACATTTTAGGTGCTCAACTAGTGTTAATTCTCTACTAAGTTTTCCCTTTGCTATAACAAGATACCTGAGGCTGGATAATGCATAGAGAAAACAAGTTTATTTGGCTTGCACTTTTGGGAGTTGAACATCCAGATGGGGCAGTTCCCTTGTTTAGCCTCACGGTAGATGGCATCAGGATCTCTCGACCATGAGAAGGGTCCCAGGGGGAGACAGGAAGCCAGAGGGTGGGAAGGGACCAGACTTGCTCTTCTATAACAGTGCCTTTCAGGGCTGGAGCACTGACATTGTGGTTGGAGCACTTGTCTGGCTTGCATGAGGCCCCAGGTTCAAACCCCAGCACCACATACACAAGTTAAGTGTCAGAGAAATAATGGTCACATGAAAAAATAAAAATTGACTCTCTCTCTCTCTGCCTCTTAAAAACAAGCAAAAACAAACAAATAACAACAACAACAATTAAAAAAAAACCCACTACCTCTTATGGGAATGAACTGGAGTCCCAGGAGAACTGTTATTCCCTTCCTAGGTAAACACGTAGGAACAGGACCTTTGGGTGGTGCGGTAAGGGTCTAACTGAGATGCTTGTGAACTGTTCTCCACAGTGGCTCTGCTGTTTTTCATCCCCGCCAGCAATGTTCAAGGATTCCAGTTGCTCTACAGCCTGCTCAGTTTCTGTGCCTTGCTACCGTGGTTATCTCTCCAGACTTTTAAAGCTAGAGGAAGGATAAGTACCTGGTAAAGGGCTCAATGCCTACCAGGAGTAGCTCTCCCTGTCCCCACTCCTCCCCATCTCTTTTTTGGATTTTGGCTTCCAGGTGTTAACACAAGGCTCAATGACCCATTGGGTCTAAGAAGAGTGAATGTGTGCGCCCATGAAGTTAAATGGTCACAGGCTCCTCTTTGATCTCTCTGGCCATGTTGTCTGTGATTGACGGTATATGTTGAGAGTTTAGGCAAATATTTTCCAAACTAATGGACTAAGAGACTTCAACTACTTTTTTTATCCAGGAGCAACAGCAATTAAAAAAAAAAAAGCAATTTGAGTTCTCTGAGAAGATACATTTTTTTGCCATAAAGGCTGGTTTTCTTTTACCATAAACAAGGAGTTGGAAAAAAAGCCTCCATCTAATTACACCATCACCAATAATGCACCAGCAGCAAACTCTGTCCACTATATTCTTTGTGATAGCATCATATTCATTAGAATAAAGATCCCCTGAAATCCAGATATTTCATGTATAATTATTTGCCACTACCTAAAAGCCAGCTATCTTGCTGTAGAAGGAAATTAGATTGATTTCACAGGCTGTGCTCTTCAAAAAGCTACATTTGTACCAGGCGTGGTAGTGCCTGCCTGTGATCCCAGCAACTTGGGATGCTGAGGCAGGAGAATCTTGTTTGAGACAGCCTCAGCAACTTAGCAAGACCTTGTTTCAAAACAAAAAACAAAAAGGTCTGAGAATGTAGCTCAGTGGTAGATCACTCCTGGATTCAATCCCCAGTGTTGCAAACAGAACAAAACAAAAAAAACACGTTTGCTGTGGTCAAACTGATTTTGTAGATATTTCCATAAAGCAATCAAAATACGATTTATAAGATGAGCTGTTTCTTCATGACATATGATGACCACTGTGTTTCCCATGATTTATTAAAATTCCATCATAGCATATTTCCATTTCATAAGGATCCTAGTAAATACAACGCTGTCTTGCATGGTTGGACAGACACACTTTAAGTGCAGGGAGGTGTTATTAACAATGAATGAACTTCATTGTAATATGTAGACCTGCGTAAAAAAAATGCCCAAATTCAGTGAGGCTGGAAGAAGACTTAAGTAAGTGGAGAGATGAAACATTCATAGGTGGGAATTCTACAGCTAGCTGTTTGTTTGGTCCAGTTTATGACATCAATATAAGATCCAATCAAAGCCCCAGAGGATTTTGGGAGGAAATTGACAAGATCATTCAAAATATATCAACAAGAATGAATAGGAAAGGGGTAGTACTGGGGATTGAAATGGAGAAAACTAGCTTGATGTGGTGGTGCAAGCTTGTAATCCCAATGGCGATGGAGGCTGAGGCAGGAGGATTGCAGGTTCAAAGCCAGCCTCAGCAACTAGGTGAGGCCTTAAGCAACTTAGTGAGAACCTGATTCAAAATATAAAATAAAATAAAAAGGGTTGGAGATGTGGCTCAGTGGTTAAGTGCCCCTTGGTTCAGCCCTTCATACAAAATATAAATAAATAAATAAAAGAAAATAAGAAAAGAAAAAAAGAAATGAGGACTGGAGAAAAGTATGTTCATACGTTTAGGAGTGTGTCAGAATGTGTCACATCTAACCACAGGGCACTGCAGAAAGAACAATGGGAAGAACAGGGAAGAAGAACCAAAATAATTTTGAAAAACAGTTTTAACAAAGGAATGCTTACCTCGTTAGATGCTGAACATTTTATGAAAAGTACTCGGTTTTGTTTGGGAACTTTCTATTTTTTGTTTATCCTCCCACCTGTGGTTAGGTAAAAACAGTGGTACCTGGGCGGGAGAGTGGGTGATAGCATGCTTGCTTTTACTTTTGGACGTCTGACTTCTTGCTGGGCTGGGATTTTTTCCCACAAGGGTCAGGGGCTTGTTCTGAGACTCTTCTTGCGTGGGCACATTCTGTCTTTTAGGATAGTTCCTGCTGGTGCCCTGAAGGCAGCATGCAGCTTGTAGCCTTAACAGAGGGGCTCAGAATCCTTCCATCAGCATGCTTCATGATGTTAGCGTGCTCAGATTGGTTCCAAGAGCAGATGGGTGCTGAGAGCATTTAAACGACAGAAAATAAGTGTATTATTGATACCTAGAGTAACAGATTCAGTGAATCACTAGAACTCCATAATTTCTGGCTTCTCATTTTCATTTTAACTGAAATGAGTTTCTTCTAAAGCATAATAAGATGGGAGATGAGAGGGGAAAACTGACTTATTGAAGGAAAAGTAGGCAATTCCCACCCCCAAGAATTAGGTAGCCTTTTAATCTAAAGTTCCAGCTGATGTTTGCTGGTGCTCCTCAGGGTGACTTTGACTGGGATTTCCACCCGGTCTGAAGCAGCTGGGGAAAGGCAGAAGCCTGTTTTCCCAGCTCCACGCCTGCAGTCTGCCTTGTGCTCCTCACGTGTCACTCCTGGTGCTGTCTTGGTCCACAGCTCAGTGCTCGGATCAGAAGATGAGGAGTGACAGCCAGCCCTGGACGAAGAGGACGCAGCACTGGGACTCCAGCTCCTGGATGCTCATGCAGTTAGACACACTCTGGGTGGAAAACCGTATTTTTAGAACTATCCATAACACCTTCCTGACCACAGATCTGCACCCTCTGCACCCTCTTCCAGCCGCCCACGCTTCCCGCACCGACCTCGTTTCCAGGCTCTGCAGAGAATGCTAGGCTGGCTCCTTCCTGCCAGGTTATCAGAATCTACTTAGGTGTATGTAAGAATGCACACTTACACCTTTGACATTTATTTAATGCCTCCCTTCTGGGTATGGATGGTGTAGCATCTTGGTGTAACGATCTCTTCCTTTCCTTATCATCGATTCTGATCGGCACCACATTTGCATCATCTGCCTTGATCTCCCTCAGTGTTTCAGACATATACATCCTGCTGCTTGCAGATCAATCCTAGGATCCCATGGGGACATTGACAGTAATGCTTCCCAAACCAAACCAGTCCCTAAGCTGTTTTCCCTTCAGTTCTCTCTCTTCTCAGGGAAAGATACTGGGTGAATTTCAGTGAAAACATTCCCCACCCCACATCTATTTATCTCTCCCCCTCCTTTTCTTCTTCATGGTGCTGGGGATTGAACCCAGGGCCTCTCACATACCGTATGCTTACCACTTAGCTACACTGCCAGTCCTGTACCTAGCCTCTCATCTCCAAGTCACAAACATCTGTTTAACCGTCTGCTTGATACTTTTAAACCCCATATCTGCTTCTTGATCTCTATCTGGCTGCATCTGAAACCCCTCCACAAAGCGTGCCTGGAATACGTGAACAGCCACCTAACAAGCCTTCTAGTTCTTGTCATGTGTCCTTTCAGCCTAATACCTGTCTTGCTTCCAGAATAGTCTTCCTAAAGTGGAAACAATTATACCTTTGTCCTATTTAAAATCTGTCAATGGCCCCAAGGTCAGCAAGGCAAGAGACTCGTGCCCTGGACCTGCCATGCACCCTTCTGCCTTTCTAGCTGTATCTTCCACCAATTTCCTTTCACAGTCTCCATTTGACCATATGGAATGACCTGCAGGTCACCAAACTGGCCCCTGTGCATTTGTGCTTGTCCCCAGTCAGTGGAATGGCCTTGCCCCTGATCTGCCCTGTGGTTGAGTGCCTGACTGCTCTTCCCCATTCAGCTCCACTGCACAGCCTCTCCGGAGCCTTCTCTGCCCTCTCCAGGAACGATGACCTCTTCCCTCTCTTTGTCCACTGCTCTTCAGGGCAGTGGTGGAGCCCAGTGGGTTCTTGCAGCAGGCTTTGTGTTCTTTTACTGTCCTTCCTTTTCCCAGAGCTGGGGCAGAGGTGGTGTTTGGCTCACTTCATCTGCACCTGGAGTCCCTGGCTCCCCAGTTACCATGCAACTTAGGGTCTCATGATCTTGAGGAAGATGCATTACCCAAAGAGTGAACGTTCTTGGTTTTTGCAGAAGGAGGCACCAACTTCCACAGCAGGCTTGCAACATCTCACGAGCTGATGCAAAAAATAATTTTTATTTATTTTTTTTAGGTATGATGCATATCCCAGGAGAAAATAGCAACCATTCCCAGGTGTTCAGTCTGGGGGAAGAAGTGTAGTCGGGTTTTGCTCTTCCCCACCTCGACACATCTATTCT
This sequence comes from Aplodontia rufa, assembly GCA_004027875.1. Taxonomy (NCBI): domain Eukaryota; kingdom Metazoa; phylum Chordata; class Mammalia; order Rodentia; family Aplodontiidae; genus Aplodontia; species Aplodontia rufa. The sequence continues at coordinate 102,916 of PVKS010001775.1, forward strand.
GATCCTTACCTGCTGTGTTATCATTTGTGTGTTTTCCCTGACAACATGGGTCCCCTTGTATTAGTTTTTATAGCTCCAAAGTCTAGGCTCACTCCTGACACGTGAAAAATGTGCAAGAAGGCTTGCCTTATGATATAATTATAATAACCTCATTTCCTCTTACCCTGTCATCCACGCCTTTACTGTGCTGCTCTTGATATTAAAATGGCCCTGCAGTGAGGACCATAAAGATGTCTCTCGAGTGCTTAATGCCTACACATTACTTGTGTATCACTTCATCATAACACATCTTGCAAGAGTAAGATGGGAAAATGACAGACAGGCATGCATCCGGCCTGTCTGATGACGGATGGGCTGCGGGTGCACGCTGTAGTTACAAGTGAAAGCCACCAGATGGCTTAAGGAAATGAATTTACTTCCAATTGAGATTTTTTAGCTTAGCCATCTGGGACGAAAAAAAGCAGTGATTGGAGAGAAATCAAAAGGTCTCTTTTGTGAACCCCAAATAACCAACAAAAGCCACTCAGTGTCACGCGACATCAGCCATGGGTTTGTAGGGGTTTTGCTGTCTCCTTTATGAAAACACTGAGCCGTGAGCTATTCTTCTACCTAATGCCATCAGCATGCTTTAAGAATTACAGAATAAATACTGAAACCCAATTCAATTCCCCAAATATTTATTGAGTGCTTAAATCTCAATTAGACCTTCTGAACAGCTTATTGAAGCATATGTCACATGAAGCATAGTTTACCAGATGTGGGAAAAATGTATGCTAGACTCAAAGTGAAGATGGATTTCTTTTTTCTTTGTGAAGCTAGTTCTGGTCCCCATTTCATAAAGTACTTAGAAGATTTCTCTGTGTTATCTGCAGGTAGAACTGATGGAAGAAAAACAAAGCAGAAAACCTAAATAACCATGGAACTTCCAAATCAAGAAGTATTTGATGTGGCATTTGCATATTAAAACCAGAGTTGAAATTACTGAATAAAAAGGTTAATGAGATAATTTAAAATAATCCTGTTTGGGAAAAGATCTGGGAGGATTCCCGCCACTGGGAGAAGACGTGACAGTGGCTCTTTTCTTTTTTGCTCTGGATTCTCGGTACTTTGTCAAGTTTTTGGAACAAGCCCATTTTTCTTTAGTATTTTAGAATGTAAGGAATGAAGTACAAACCTAGTTAAAGACAGTTCCATTCATGTGTTTGACAAGTGTATTATGGGGCAGGCACTGGTGACGGGGTGGAGCTGGAAGACAGAGCCATGAATGAAAAATCCTAATTCCTAATTTTAGTAACATTGAAATAGTAAACTTAGTTAACCTATGTAAATAATTAAAAAAATAGGTACACCTGTCATTTCTGCTTTTAAAAATACATATTGTAGAGGTCCTTAAGAAATATTCAATATGATATTCTTTAAACTTCCGAATGAAAGTTGACACAGGTGTAAAGAAATTCAGGAAAGCTTCCTCCACAATGCTGAGGGCATGACACCTTTTATAACTGGTGGTTAGGAACTTAAAAACATTTATTTGCTAATGAGAATTAAATAAAAGAACCTCCCTTCAAATAGGAAACCAGATGCTTTTCAACTCTAAACTGAAATTGGGCAATTAGCTATTAAAAACATTCATTTCTTCTGAAGGCATGGAAAGAAAATTTTGATAAAGCAGAAATTTATCTTTCTCATCAGGACATGAATAAAGCAAAGGAAATAAAATTCTAGATTAACAAGGTAATCCAGTATTTGTGATTAAAAGAAAAGAAAAACTGGTTGAGCTACTTTATCTTTTCATCAACCTGTGGTTCACCTTTGCGCTAATTATTTTATGTTAAAGTGCTTACTTCCTAATTATAAAAGGGATATTTGTTGATTATAGAAAGTTTTAAAATAGAAAAGCGTCATAGAAAAATGAAAACCGTGCTCAATCCCATCAGAGAGAAAGAGGACCACGGTGGGAGTGTTGGGCTGTTTTTCTTTCATTGTTTTTCCTGTGACTCTCCCAGGACATATATGCAGCTGGGTGTTGAGAGGCATCACCCCTGTCACCCTGAAGGTGGCTGAGAGGACCCAAAGTGCAGGGCAGAGAGCCACCAAAACCCCATGGTCAAAAGAGGCCTTTGAATGACTGGGGTTGGACTGCACACTCAGGGTTGTCTGCAAGTGGCCAAACCTCCCCAGCATACGAGGCAAATGGTTAGTCCTGTGGGGAGGCCCCCAAGACCCCTCCCTCCAAAGCTAACGGGACCCAGGTTGCGCATTTGTGCACAGTTGGGAAGTCACACTTTCCCCAGGGCCGGGATCTGCTGCAGTTTGTACCTGGGTCTGTTCTGTGCTTTTCCTAGCAGGGAGGAGGAGAGAGGCAAGGCAGGGTGCAGGGAGGGACTGTCCCACTGTTTGGCACTGTGAGCACATGTGCGCTCCTCCTGGACTGAGGGCACCTTGGAAGGTGGCTCAGCTCGATTCCACCTCACTCCACAACACTCATGGGCTTGAGGGTCCCAGGAGCCAGCAAATCCAAGCAGCCAGAGGAGATTCTGGTGTGAGCTCCTGGATCAAGCCTGGGGAGGCCTGCATGCCACAGAGTCTGCATGTGACACCTGGCACACGGAAGGCTTTTGTGCCCCTGGTGTGAACCTGAGGAGCCTGCAGAACAACTGACAAAGAAGCACCAGTTGTGAAAGTTGGTCCCATTTAGTCCTCCTTCTTCCCAGTCTCTAATCCTGAAAGAGCTTGATCCCAGACAGAGGGAGAAGGAAGAAGAAAAAGTGGGTCCCTTCTCCCTGACTCCTGGAGAGAAGCTGGGTCGTGCTGGGCTGGGAGAGAGGAAGGGGTGTGACAGTTCAGGGGCACCCATTCTCTAAGCACCCGCCAAACTGCCCAGGGAGCCCTTCGGATGTCTCAGGGGAGGGAGGGGATCAACTCCCTGCAGTAGGAGGCAGTGCATGGTCCCCTCCACCTCAAACTCTCTCAACAGAAATGCTGTGAGTTGTGCTTATTTGATAGGGGCGTTACTACAACTTTATCTCTCCCTGAATTAAAAAAAAGTGACATGGTCTTTGTGAAAGAAAGAGTAAAGAAAAGGAAAATGGGGAGCTGGAGCGGTGGCGCTTGCCTGGCAAGTGCAAGGACGCGGGTTCCCAGCGCCACAGACACAATGAAGCATTGGAGCAACGAAAAACTAAATAAAGTTGATTCTCTTTCTCTTTAAAAAAAGAAAAGGAAATGGTCTACATTTCTACCACTCAGAGATAACTACTGTTAACATCCTGGGCATCTTCTCCTGGACTTTTTTCCTATTCTCTTTCTCTCTCTTTTACACCCACACCCACCCTCCTACACCCCCCCCCACACACACTTAAAATAATGAAACAAATTGCATTTTGTTAAAGTAGCGCTATGAAGAAAAATAAAGAAGGATTGCATAGGTATTTTGGGGGCAAAAATGTCCCCTAGAAAGATAATTAATGGATTGAATCATCTTCATACAGGCAGTCAGTTGAAGTATCAGTGATAACTATTACTCAAATAAAGAAGTTACCAGATAACTAAGTCTTAAAAGAATCAGCATGAGGCAGTTTTAAACGAAGCAGTTTCCTGAGGCTCTCCAGCAGCCAGGAGGTTTGTCCTGTGCACTGATTTACCAAGCCCGCATGACCCTGCAGTACTGCTGTCAGACTGGGCAAGGTCGATGAGCGAGTCCAACTGACGGGTCTGCCAAATGCCCTTTCAACTCAAAAACTTTGTCAGCCAATGAGTTTAGAGAACTTGTGACTTCTTCCTACCCCCTAGGCTTCACAGATGAGAAGAAGAAAAGCAATAAATCACTTGTCAGTGTTCCCAGAGCTAGTTGATCTCAAACTGGATTACAATCCAGGCCTGCTCTGGTAGTCACCCTGCCACTTGTTCCTTTAATCCATAGCTGTTTCCTAAGTCCCTACCACAGCAGCCCTGTTCTGGGCTTGTTTTAACTTTAAAGGTGGTAATGATAGTCCTGGCTGTTAGGCGTTAACAGTCCACTATGTGTGTTTACTTAGATTATCTTGTTTCCTGGTCATACATTTTCAGTATGTAGTTAGAGAGGGAAAAGGTAATGTTAACAGAGAATTACAATTTTATAAAAGTAAATTCTATCTGCATCCTTCTGCTCTGTGTCTGTGTGTGGGGTTTAACCTGCATACGAATCCCAGGCACTCAGATAATGAAATAAAGCCACTAGAGAAGTGACAAGGAGACTAATGCTGTGTGTGTTTGGCTCTGGAGATAGCACAATGGGTTCCTGCAGGGTGCTCACCAAGAGAGGTGGGGAAGTACTCAAAGTGTATGGTTGGGGACACCAGGAGGTCCTTAGCAGTAGGTGAGGAAGTGAAAATGAATGTTTATTCAGCACTCTCTGCCTCAGGCCCACATCCTCGTCCTTGTCCTTGCTGTTTTACCTGGCACTGCCCTTGAATTGTTCTCTGACCCTGAGTCCCTCAGTGGGCCATTCATGGCCAAGTACATTGGGCTCCATGTGGTGGAGGCTGATTAAAGCCAGGGGAGGCAGGGAGTGGCAGCAGCATGAGGTCAGCAGTGTCAGAGGTTCTGGTGGTGACAGTGGAGTGTGGCTTCTGTGGTGGCAGTGTGGGGGAGTGGACATTGGTGACAGATGAGGCAAGCTCAGAAGTTACCCAGGACCCTGTTGGGGAGAAAGGACAGAACTGGCTCCTATTGGGCTCCTCCAAAGGCCCTGAGCTGAGGAAGTGCGAGCAGCCCATGTGGAGTTTCCCTGTGTGTCCTGGCTGCATCCTGCTTGTTTGCAGGTTTCTAAGCATCCCTGCGCTGCAGCCTTCTCTTGTCTGCTGAGCACAACTGTCACTCAGATTCCAAGACTCCGCCTGGGGGTTTTCAACTTCCAGGTTCATCCACTTGGCTGCTTCTTCCTGGGACTCACCCTCTCTGCAGCTTTGATCTGATTCAAGAAGGTGCTTGGTTTAGGAAAAGGAACTACTGAAAATCAGGGCTTAGTTCAAACTTTTTTTTTTTTTTTTTTAAGAGAGAGGGACAGAGAGAGAGAGAGGGAGAGAGAGAGAGAAAGAGAGATTCTATTTTATTTGGTTTTTCATGTGGCTTTCGGTGCACAGAGACTTTGTTGTGTACGTGTGCTGGAGTTTGAACTCATGTAATTGTACATGCCAGGCAAGCGCCGTAACCACTGACCACCACTCCAGCCCCTTAATTTAATTTGATGTATGACAAATACATGTAGATTTATTAAAATGTTTTTTAAAGTTCCAGTTATAATTCCTGAAAGTGATAGACTATTGCAGAGAAATTTAAAATTCTCTAGATTCTGGAATTTAGATTTCGAGGGCCCAACACAATCTCTTAGGAGCTGTTGATTATACAGTTTGTCCGTTAGATCTGTGGCTTCTGTGCCCATAGAGTCAACAAAACTTGGCCTGAAAATATTTGAAAAAAACTATTTTTGTGCTGAACACAAACAGGCATTCAAAACTGTCATGATTTCCCCAAACAACACAGTATAATAGCTGTTTGCCTCGCATTTACGTTGGATTAGGTATCCTAAGTGATGTAGAGGTTGTTCAGAGCATGTAGGATGTGTGTGGTTACATGCCAACACCATGTCATTTTTGTATGAGGAACCTGAGCACACATGGATTTCGGTGCCCGGATTTTGTCCTGGATTTTGTCCTGGAACCAAACCCCAAGGATACTAAGGAATGACTATACTGTCACAGCTCTTGACATGGTTTCTGGTATGTTCCACATCTCTTTACTTTGGACAATGATAACTTCAGAAAAGTCAATACCAAGGTAAGGTTTTATTTTAGACCCAGTGTGCGAGCAGGAATGGGTGTGGCCAGCTGAGATGTCATTCAATCCAGATGACTTCAGGCTGCATCCAACTACTAAATCAGAAACTCTGGGTAGGGCCCAGAAATCTGTGTTGTAATAAGCTTCCGTGTGACTCTGACGCACAACGCAGTTCAAGAACCACTGAGCTGCTCAAAACCACAGGAGCTTACACAAAATAGGAGTTCATTTCTCTCTAATTGTCTTACTCCAGCTGGGCAGTTTATTAACACAGAACTTTCTTTCTCACAGATTTGGAGGCTGGGAAGTCAAAGATAAAGGTGTTGGCAGACCTGGCGGCTGTCATGTTGCTGTCTTTATGTGATGGAGGGGGACAGGGACCTTTTTCATAAGGGCACTGACCCCATTCAAGGAAGCTCTGCCTTCATGACCTCATCACTGCCAGATGGCCAGACCTCCTAATACCATCACACCAAGGGTTAGAATTCCAACTCATGAACTTTGTGGGGACATGAACCTGCAGTCTACAGCTCTAATATATCAGGCCATGCGTAAGCCGTCTATGGGAGAAGCAGCAGTTCCTTTATGCTGGGGACTCTCCATCGATCGTCATCCAGGCACTCTGCTACCTTCAACATGTGGCTCCTGAGTCCTGGTCTTCAGTGGAAACTGAGTTTGGGTCTCACAACCATGTGTCAGCCAGCAGAAGAGAAGGGTCAGAAGGAACATTCCTGCTGCTTCTGAGGCTGTGACTGGGAACTGCTCACAGTACTACTGCACCCGTCCACGGATCACCTCTTCGTCACATGGCCTCACCTAGTCATCTCCCTGGGAGCACAGGCCCCATCACTACTTGCTGGTTCTGATGGATATTGGGAGACAACTAGTCATCTCTTAGGAAGGATCCTGAAGGGGAGCTTTAGCTTTTGCCCAAGTCATTCCATTCTGTTTTCCATCCTTGATCAAAGTGAGACCTAGCCAACCTCCTTTTTTTTTTTTTTTTTGGTAAAGTAATGATCTTGAACTTGGAAATTAGGAAAACTTGAATTTAAATCAAGTTTCTTCTCTTTAGAAGCTGTATGCTTGGGTGTCTCCTCGAGCCCGAGCTTCCTCATCTACAAAACCATGGCAGCGGGTCAGCATAAAGGTTAGAAGCAGAGCATGTAAAGCCAACGGGCTCCAGGTGAGTAATGACAGCAGTTCCTCTGTTTTCCTCTTAAAATTCAGTACAATAATCCAATGAATAACTAAAATGCTTGAGACAGCTTTGTCTGTTCTAGAGATAGGCTATACAGGAGACCACTTGGTTTTAAGTATGCAAATGTAAAGTGTCACATTAAGCTTTCTGTTTATTCATCTATAGGGTATCTCTCAAGTTAAGCGGCTTTTTATGAAAAAGATCAAAGAAGATGTATCTCTGAGTGTGTCTGGGCATCCTTCTGTATTCATGGTTGAATATGAAATAGAGAGAAGAGGTAGATGCTTGTTGGAGGGTAGAAAGACTGGTCTTTCACCTGGTGGCTCTTGAGTTCATCCTCTGTGTCTTTGGTACTTGTGCCTTTTGGTCGCTGTGCATGGCCTTCCATACCCCTGAATGCAATTCCAGAGGTCCAGGTCTGGTCTTCCTTCTCTGCAGCCCTGCAGCCCCTTGTCCAGGACTGTGCTGCGGAGAACTCAGGCTGCTTTGTGTGGTGCTGTGGTTGGCTAGGTGTGGCCCTTGGAGAAGGCCTGACTCCTTTGTGTGTGACCCCACTGGTGCCTGGCACATGACCTGAGCACAATTAGCACCTACTAAACAAAGAAAGGTTTCAGCGGAATCTGCACTTAGGAAGAACACCAGAAGCCCCTCAGGCAACCTGGCAAAAGACGCTCAAACATTGGTGCCAGGAAGCACACCTATTCTTATTAGTTTGGTTGAATTATTATATTCCTCTACAATAATCAATTTCCCAATTCTTACTAAATGAAAGTGTCTTCATGTATTATTTGACTTCAAGGACCATGTTTTTCTTCCCTAATATCTTTTTTTTATATAGTCTTAGCACATAGATGGTTTTAGGGGAAAAACTGACAAACTGGCACTGAAGTCTCTAAGTTCACAGAAAGGTTTTGATATGACTAGGCTCACGGATCAGTGGGGTATACGAGTTAATATCATGCGGGAAGTGGGAATCAAGACGCCTCTCAACTTGCTCTTTGGCTGCCATTTCTAACAACAGAGGAGAAACTTGATCTTTCCCAGTCAAACTGACTTCCCGGTGTTCTCCAGTTTCAAATACTCTCTTTGGTAACTACTCTGTCTCCAGGGCTTCCCCCATCCCTTCTTCTTTTCCCCAGTGGCATCTGGCCACTGGGAGAAGCTCCTGGTCTCCCATTCAGGTGGCTCTCGGCCTTGGCCCCCATCCTCATCATATCTCATCGTTGTGGCTTGGACTCCTGGCCCCACATGCTGGCTCCTGCTACCCATGACTGGGTACTTCTTCATTGCATCTGGTCACAGGGTCACAGTATGGGGTGTTCTTTGCTCTGAATCCAGGTCATATTGGGTTCATTGGTTTTCTTAGCTTTTCTACATCACCAATCCACTCCACCTCCACAACAGACTTGGATGCATCTCTAATCAAGTCAAGGAAACGAGTAGAAATGACATGTGCCACCCTGGGACCCTTAAAAGTACTAAGAGGTGTCTTTTTTCTTCCTTTTTGCTTAGCTAAGATACAGATGTGATTGTAGATGTTGGAGTGACCCAGTGACCCAGGCACCTAGAGAAGAGGATGTCAGAGTTGACCTAATAGCCATGGACCTCCTATCTCAGATCATTATATGAAAGAAAAAAGAAAACAAAAGCAACAAACTATATTGTTTCAGATATGGTATCTTTGGGTCTCAGTTAAAGCAAACACGTGTAGAACCTAAGCCTAGTTTTAGATTAGAGCATCAGCTTTGGCAAAGCCATTCTTGAAAAAATGGAATATAAACTTCTGTTAAGTCAGGGTTTGGTACAAGTAAATGCAATATACAACCATTCACGTGAGCCCATCCTGTACAAGATATTGTGGAAGAAAAAACAAGGTCCTGTTCAGCAGGGACGACCTATTTCTAGATTGTTGTATCTAAGAGAAACTCCTTTTTTTTTTTTAAACTGCTATATTTTGGGTCTCCTTGTTAGATCACACAGAATGCTTAGCCTCTGTCGTAAAGTATATAAATTGTTACAGTTTGTAGGAAAATCACAGCATAGTTTCAAAAACAATAAATCAAAGCAGTGCCAGCTGGGGAAAAAGGGTGGCGCAGGGGATCCCAGTGTGGATAAACTCAGGAGGAAGTAACTGGAAAGTCAAGAAAAGGCTGGCCTAGCTGTGAAAATGGCATCGCTGAGGGCAGAATATTTAATTCTCTCCTCAAAAGCAAAACCAAAAACTCAACGGCTTTAACTGTGGTAAACAGAAGAAACCCACCTTATGAAAAAAAGCTTTGCAATCAATTAAGGTATATTTTTCTTTAAAAATGTTTATTTTTAAAAGGTATTATGCCATTGGAATATTGACAGTATTTTACCAATGCACATAGAACATTTTTAAAAGTTTAAGAAAAACTCTAGAAGCAGAATCTTACTATGCTGAACCACAGAGTGGCATGTTGCTTCTTTCTAGTTTTTCTTCAGTGGGGAATTGGGAGTATATGCATTTATGTACACACTGCCTACGAAATAGACACCTAATATAGATCTGCTGTGCTTTTTCACTTAACAGTAAAAGTTGTCCCTTTAACATAACAAATTCTTCAGTTCTTGGTTGCAGTTATTTCTAGCATGTTCATCAACCTCGAAACAGAAAAATCAAACCAGTATGTTATCAAAAGGCAGTAATTTATAGTATTTCCTTTGACAGAATGATTTTGCAGTTTTCAAATGTTTAACAGTGACTAGGACTTCACAAGCTCAGAAGGGACACCTTGGTGTTTTCAGGAAAGGATTTGTAGGACCTACTTGGTATAATCTCAAAACAAAATAAAAAATAAAAAGACACTATTTGACTCAGGGGAAATCTACATTACAAAACATTCTAATCCACCTAAGGCTGTATGTCTGGCAATGTTCTGCAGTAGGCTAATCCTCTTGTCCTTATATTACAGCCTCCCAGTAAAACAAAGTGGTAACCAAATACTGGGAGAGGCTGGGTCAAAGCTCATTTCTGTGGGTGCTAATCTCAAGTTCCTTCCTGCACATGAGACCATCCACCCATTTTGGCAGAATACGTGGTTAAAATCAAAACTTCACATATGGAACTCCCATGTCATTCATCTGACTCCAGCCACTTCTCACATTTGGGTTGAGTTTGTCCCAGGAACAAATGTTATTTCCTGTGATTTCAGAAACAGGAATGGCCCAACAGCACCACTAAACTTCGTCTAATCTCTGTTAATGGTGGTATTGATACCCGGTCCACTATTTAATGGTCTGCAAAATGGGTTTAATAATCTATTTATGTATACACGAATAACATGTATTTTGAGGAATACATCATCCCTGTATTGCGCCTCTTGAGAATTGTGCTTCGGTCTCTCTTCGGAGCCCCAGGAATCTATCTGATGATTGTCGTTACAGTGGCTCCAAAGCACACATCGACCTCCTAAGTGTCAGGAAGCTTGGGCCTCGCATCTTCCTGAGCCTAGGAGCTGCTAAGAGGTGGCCAGGCGGGAAGAAACTTCACAGTCCACGGCGACCGCCGGGCCAGACACGTCCATCTTTTGGCCCCTGCAGCTTCACGTACTTGCTGCGGCGAGGAGGCACCCGGTGTCCGCCCGGAAACTTCGCCCCTAAGCGCAGGGCCCAGGTCAGAGGCCGCGCTGGGCCGGGCGCCCCCGCGGGAAGAACACGCCCTCGCCGACGGCCGTCAGCACGGCTTAGGCAACTCGACTCCGCAGGCCGCAGTCCCGCAGCAGCACCCGCCCGCCGCGCGGCCCCGGCTCTCGGCTGCGCCGTCCCGCCTGGACCCCGCCTGCCCATGCTCCGTGCCACGGGGAAGGCCCGCCAGCTTCTCCACAGACTCCTTCCGGGCTCGAGGATGGGAAACTGCAACTTGAAGCTCGTCGGCCCCCAGGAGGCCTTGCCCGGGCGCAAGGAGCCCACGCAGGTAGCAGGTAAGGCTCGCGCGCCGAGGGCGCCCACCACTGCGCGTGCGCGGAGCTGCGGCCCGGAAGGAAGGCTCGGGCGGCGCAGGCGCGCTGAACGCCAGCGGCCGCAGAGAGGCGGCGGGAGCTTGGTGGGTTTTTTAAATTTCTCCCTCTCTTCTACCAAACAGCGCTCTGAAAGAGCCTGGAGTGCTGGCTTAATTCTCCCGGAATGCGGTAGAGGCAGCTACGCTAGGGCAGGCGCGGGTCTCGCTCCCGGGCGCAGCCTCCCTCTCGGTTCTCTTCCCTGCCCGCCCCGCGATTCCGGCCACCCGCAGCCGCCGTGCGTCGGCCCAGGAGGCGCCGGAATGAGACTTGACACCGACGTGGGGTTGGAAAGTGGGTCTCAGGCCGGTGTTCTGCCTGCAAGAATTGCCCCAGCCTCCGGTTAGCTTCCAGGCCCGCCGGCTGTCCCGGTGACCGGTCCTGCGGAGATGTCATTTTAGAGCAGCGCTTCCCAGATTTCAACACTTGTCAGTCTTATACCGACACTTTTGGGAAATACAGGGAAGAGGAGATAGTAGGATGATCACATGTCTGGGTGCTCAGGCACCTTAACCTGCTACAAGTTTTCTAAAGCTCACTCTTCCTTTCCGTCCTGGAAATGAAGACTACTATGAGTAGTACAGGTTGAGCATCCCTAATTCGAAAATCAGAAATCTGCGATGTTCCCGAATCCACAGTTTCTTGAGCAACACCTGACATCACAGGTGGAAAACTCCAAATCACACTTTGGGCAATGGGTTACGGTCAAGTTACCTGACCTGAAGTCTGTGTGGGTAAGATGTATATGAACCGTAAATGAATTTCATTTTAGACTTGGTTCCCGTGCCCAAAATATGTCATTAAGTGTGTGTCAGTATTGCAAACTATGAAAGAAAAATCAATCTGAAATACCTCTGTTTCAAAGCATTTCTGATGAGCGATATCACCTGTATTATCTTAGTGCAGTGCTTACCACTACTAAGGGGTAGTCCTATGAGGGCATACATATTGTGAGATTGGCAAAGAGAAAGCCTTTTGGGGTCTGAGGCAGTTTGGAAATGGTGTGACCTTTTTTCTCTTTCCTGTACTCCACCCCCATCATTTTATTCTTTAACATCAGCCTTGGAAGTTTAGTTTTAACTCAAGAGTGTGTTGAAAAAAGATCCAGATTATTTTTTAAAAACAGGCTTTATAGCTAGCTTATCTAAACTTTATAAATTTATCTTTAAAATTCTCTTTTACAAGCTAGTGTTTATAAGTGGACATTTAAAGGCAATTAAAAAAGACAATTATACATAATATATAGTGAACATATTCATGCATACATGGAATTTAATGTACTCCAAATAAGTTCCAGGTAGGCAACCCCCCTCTACTTTCCCTCTCCTCCTCCCTCCTGGTTATTCTCTTTCCTGTACTGATCTTCCTTTCATTTGTTAATTTTTAATTTATTTTTTTTAGAAAAAAGGAGAGGGAATTGATCTTATTTATTTATTCATCTGATTTTCATTGCTCTGATGCTTAGTTGTGTGTGTGGTGCTGGGGTTTGAATCTGGGTCCTTGTGCATGCCAGGCAAGCACTGCAACCACCGAGACACAGCTCCAGCCCCTTGTTATTTTTTGTTGGGGCTTTATATATATACATAAAGGTGGAATTCACTGTGGTATATTTATACATACACATAGTGTGATTGTGTTAAATTCATTCTATATGTCCTCCCCTTTCTGGTGCACCCTCCCTCTCTGTCCTTTTCTTCTGCTCCACTGATCTTCCTATTTATGATATGTGATTTCCCATCCCCCTTCTCCACTCTTATTTTGCTCTAGCTTTTGACCTTTGATTTTGAGTCTGGCTTATGTTTTCCAAGTCCATCTATTTATCAGCAAATGTCATAATTTCATTCTTTATGGCTGAGTAAAATTCCATTGTGTATATAAACCACGTTTTCTTTATCCATTCATCTGTTGATGGGTACCTGGGGCTGGTTCCATAACTTGGCTATTATGAATTGTACTGCTATAAACATTGATATTCCTGTATCACTACAGTATAATGATTTTAGTTCTTTTGGATGAATACCATGGAGTGGCATAGCTGGGTTATATGGTGGTTCCATTCAGGAATCTCCATACTGCATTCCAGAGTGGTTGCATTAATTTTCAATCCTACAAACAATGTATGATTGTATCTCCCCCACCCTGCACATCCTCACCAGCATTTACTATTACGTTTTCTTCATAATAAAGCAATGCTTTTTATTTATTTATTTATTTAAAGGGAAGGGACAGTGAGAAAGAGACAGAAAGAGAGAATCAATTTTATTTAGTTTTCCACATGGCTTTCATGGCCCCGAGACTTTGTTGTGATGGTACTGGGGTTCGAACTCTAGTACTTGGGCATGATGGGCAAGTGCTGTAACAGCTAAGTCACCACTCCAGCCCAAAGCAATGCTTTTTAAATACTGAATTTCCTCAGCTTGTTGAAATCTTCCTCTTTCATACTACACTGTCTTCACTATGCCCTCCAGATACCAAAGAAACAATCCAAAAATCTTGATTGTATCTGCAAACCAGTTCAAGATCAAGGGTCATGTTTTCTCTCATACGTGGAAGCAAGAGAAGAAAAAGGACAAGAAGAGGAAGGGAGCTTATGGAAATTGAAGGGAGATCATTAGAGTAGAGAAAAGGGACCTTGGGAGGGAGGAGAGGAGGGAAAGGGGAAAGAAATAGTGGAAGTGATATTGGCGAAATTATATTAAATTCAGTTTAGTTTTACCTTCACCAGTCTTTACATTCCTTGGTGGAATTTACTGGTTTTTGTTGTGATGCTTTTTTTTTTTTAAGTGGGGAGAGAACAGATGCAGAATAGCTATTGAAGCTTTCTTCTTGTAAGAACTTTAAGTATAAATAGAAAAAGTATAAATAGAAAAAAGACTAGGGATGAGACAACCATATGACTCAGTTATACCACTCCTTTGTGTTCATCCTAAAGAATAAAGTCAGCATCCTGTGTAGTGATATATTCATGCCCATGTTTATAGGACACAATTCCCAGTAGCCAAACCATGGAACCAGTCTTGGTGTCCCTCTATGGATAAATGGATAAGGAAATGTAGTATATATCCACAATGGAGTTTTATTCAGCCTTGAAGAAAAATGAAACTATGTTATTTTTAGGAAAATAGATGGAACTTGGAAACATTGTATTAAGCAAAGTAAGCCAAACTCAAAGTCAAGGGTCACTTTTTCTCACAGGTGGGATCTAGAGAGGAAGTAGGAAAACAAAAGGGGAGGGTCTCATACAAATCAAAGGGACATTTGTTGTGTTGAGGAAAGACAGGGGCAAGGAGGAAGGAGGGGAAAGGAAAGGAGAAATATTTGGATAGAAGTTTTTATTTTTTCTTGGATCAAGTACAGGTCCTCACATGTGCTAGACATCCACTCTACTATTGAGCAACACCCCCAGCCAGAATTGATAATTTTTAGGAAAATATAATTGACCACAACTGACTCCAGAAAATGTAGAAAATCTAAACAGTTCAATTTTCATAGAAGAAATAAAGTTGTCAGTTACCCGTGCTTGCCAAAGCATGGAATCCAGTTTTCCGGAGAATGTCTACCAAATATTTGGAGATCACATAACTCCAGTATTATTATTATAATTTTTTTTAAAGAGAGGGAGAGAGTAAGAGAGCAAGGAAGAAAATAAAAGTTATTTACTTTTTTATCTGGCCATTGTTTCTCCAAAACTTAGTTGTGTGTGTGGTGCTGGGGTTTGAACCCAGGTCCTTGCACATGCCAGGCAAGAACACTACCACTCCAACCTTGACTGCAGTTTTATTTAAAATGAAAGAAACAAGCAGTTATAAATGTCACTGTATATACTATAGCCATATATATAAAACATGTTCTTCATAGGTATAAGAATTATGTCACTGTATTTGGGTTTTTTAGGAACAGTATAGGATACAGAAGAAAGAGAAGGGATCAGGGGACGGGAGGAGGGAGGTAGAAGGATGTGTGTGGGGGGATATTGAACAAATTGTATTGCTGAATTGTGTGCATCTAAGAATATGTGACAACTAATCTCAACATTATGTAAAACTATAATGCACTAATAAAAATTAATAAAAAAATGAAAGAAACAGGGCTGGAGTTGTGGCTCAATGGTTGCAGCGCTTGCCTGGCATGCACGAGGTCCTGGATTCAAACCCCAGCACCACATACACAACTAAGTGTCAGGGAAACAAGACCCAGATGAAAGAATAAAGTTGATTTGTTCTCTCTCTCTCTCTCCTATCCCTCTCTCTCTTAAAAAAATGAAATGAAACATCCAGATTCTTTTCAAGAAGCAAGTCTTACAATGAAACCAAACCTGATAAAGATCACATAAAAAAAGAAAATTATAGACCAGTTTCACATATGAGTTTTTTTGTTTGTTTGTTTGTTTTTAAGAGAGAGGGACAGTGAGAGAGAAAGAGAGAAACAATTTTTATTTAGTTTTTCATGTGGCTTTTGTTGCTCCGAGACCTTGTTGTATATGTGGTGTTGGGGTTTGAACTCATGCACTTGTGCATGTGGGGGCAAGCACTGTATCCACCAAGCCACCACGCTAGCTCCCACATATGGGTATTGACACAGAATGCTAAGTAAATGTGAATAAACAGAATCCAGCAATGGAGGTAAGCCACAGAATGCAAGGATCATTTATTAATATGAGAGAACCTGTTAGTATAACTCATTGTTTAATTAATCTAAAGAGAAAAATGGCATAGCTACCTCTCCAGACGCTGAGAAGTTATTTGACCAAATTTAACAACTGTTCCTGATAGTAACCCTCAACAGAGTAGGACTAGATGACTACTTCCTAAATACAATACAGTTATATCTATGGTAGTCCAAAGGCCAACATCAGGCTTAATTAAGAAACATTAGGGGCTGGAGCAGTGCCTCTGAGGTTGTGCTTGCCCAGCATGTGTGAGTATTCCAGTTCAAACTCCAGCACCACATACACAACAAAGTCTCAGAGAAACAAAAGTCACGTGAAAAACTAAATACAAATTGTTTCTCTCTTTCTCTCTGTCACTGTCCCTCTCATTTAAAAAAGAAAGAAAGAAACATTAGTCTCACTAAAGTTGAATCAAGACAAGAAAATGGGCTTGGTCTGGTATCAGGTGTATACTGTTACCAAATAGTTTTGGTGGGATAATTTTAGCTTTAATCTTGCCTTTTTGAAAAAAAAAAATTCTTACCTTTTTTTTTTTTAATATTTAAGGAAACTACTACCTTTTTGTTAAGTGTGATTTAGTAGTATAATTACACTTTGTAGGAAGGTAAGATTCAAACCTTTAAAATTTTTATTAATTTTCCCAGGCTAGCTAAATTGGATTGCAACAGAAATAGGTTTGCATTGAGTGGTTATTATTTTGTTACCTGGGGTTTCTGTTGTGTTTTAGCAAGAGAAGATTTCAAGCCGTACATGAGTTAAAGTCTAGCCAAGTTTGTTAGAAGAGAAAGGGGAAAAAATACCCTCAAGGGACAGAGTGAGTGGTCTCCCAGAGCAGATCAACAACTCCCTTTCTTGCTTCCCAGCTTTTGCTGAGGCCAAGGGGCAGATTTGAGGAATGCTGCAACACCACTCCTAGCTGTTGATTGATAGTTGGATTGTATCCTGTTCCTAAATTCCTACTGGGCATGTTTCTACCCATTAAGTATCTAAGTGAAACCCTAGGGGTATAAAATTTATAAGTATAATAAGATTAAAATGATATGTCAAGAACCTAAAAAGCGACTTTTGGTCATCTTGGCCTGTGCTGACTGATTTTGTTTGGAACTTGTTTCCCCAGCCCTTGAGGCTGTTAGCTCTGAAGCCTCTGATCAGGGTAATCGGTCCTCCTCTTATTGAAGGAGGAGCTAGGGCTCCTCAGCCCTTGAACAGTATGTTGCTTGTTATGGACTATTGTCTTAAGTCAGAGCTTGGCCAGAGTGACTTTGTGCAAGTTGTTTCTTTAAAAGCATGCTAAGGGGGCTGGAGCATTGGCTCGGCGGTTACAGCGCTTGCCTTGCATGGGCTAGTACGTAAGCTCAAACCCCATCACCACGTACATGACAGAGGTCAGAGGAATGAAAGTCACATGAAAAGCTAAATAAAAATTGCTTCTTTATCTCTCTCTGTCTCTCACTGTCCCTCTCTCTCTTAAAAAACAAACAAACAAACAAACATAAAACCTTGCTGAGAGTTCACACATAGGCTCATTCTGTTGAATTAACCCTCATTCTCCATGATCCCACTGCTCATGTCCACCTATTACCTATCAATTTTACACTGGATTGTAGGTCCTAGCCAGTGTGTAAGACAAGATAAGACAATTAGTGATGTCCAAAAGAGGGAAAAAAGATCAGGCGTTCTTAAATGCATATGGGATTATAATATGATAGAAGTGAAGTCTCAGTTGGGAAAAGGATGGAATATTCAGTAAATGGTGTTGGGAAAAATGGGTAGTAATGTGGAGAAAATGTGTTGGATCTGTGTTTCACACCTAGAACCAAGTTAAATCCCACAAATATTATAACAGCTTACACTATGGCCTGTTCTATCTGCTAGGTACTGTAGTAGTCATATTTACTAACAGATTTACTCTTTGCAATAACCTGAGGAAGTCGTAACTGCCATTATCCCCATTCATGGGTGCAGAAACTGAGGCCCAGAGAGATTGGGTGACTTAACATCCTGTAGTTAAGTAGTGTGGCTGGGATATGTACCCCGGCAGCTTGGGTCTTGAGTTTCTGGACATATCTACTCTTTTTCCAATTAGTTACATGTAAATTTGACTATGAGAGAAGGAGAATTCCTTTAGAATCTTGGTGTGAGGAAAGCTGTTGTTACTATGATCTGAAAATCAGAAGATATAAAAGACTGGTGAGATCATTTCAACCTAAGAGTGTTCTGTGGCTCAAAAATCACCATAAGCAAAGTCAAAAGATGGTCTGGGGTACATATGTGCAACCCGTGTCACAGGTGAAGGACTGATCTCCCTAGTATGTAAGAAGCTTCTAGAAACTAGCAAGGAGAACTTGAACAGGCAAAGGTTTTAAATAGGTAGCTTATGGCAAAGGAAGTACAGTTGGCTCTTAATCGTATACGATGCTCAGTGTCATTCCCAATGCTAACACCACTTTCAGATTGGCCAAACCCAGCGCTTTGAAAATGTGCTCCTTTGGTAAATTCTTGAGGAAGCATGCGTGACGCACTGCTGAGGGCGTAAGCTGGCTCCTCTCCTGGAAGGCCATCCGGCAGTATCTGTCGAAAATTTTAATTGCATCTCTCTTTTGATTCAGGAAGTCAGTTTCACCCTACAGATCCACCTGCACACGTGGCAAGTGACAACTGTACTAGGTCATTCACTGCAGCTTTGTTTGCAGTAGCGAAAGGTCCGCCAGCAGGGGCTAGTTAAATAGGCGAAGGCTCATCCTCACGATGAAACATGCAGCTGTCAGGAGAACGTGGGGTCTATCTGAACGGGGCTGGAGAGGTTGCCAGGTTACAGCGCAGTGAGAGAGCAACAGTGTGGACGGTGTCCGCCTTGTGTGTGAACAGGGGAGATGATCATATGTGGTGTAAAGAAACTTTGAAAGGATGGCTGAGCACTCATGGGGGGCAGCAAGCGCTGAGACGAGGAGGGTGGGTGCACAGACCGCATGCCTCTTTATACCTTGTGATTTTTGTAATGGGGCCGTGTTATTGAATTAAATGGCTCCACGCTGGGGATGCCCTCTCTGCTGTTGTGGTTTAATTGACCACCTTTCTATCATTTTTGTCATACTTATTTCAAGTTTTTTTTTTTTTTTTTTCAATTTGCTCTCTTTTTCTTGTCAAGTACATTTTTCCCCCAGTGTGCTTTTGTAATCAAAATCTACATTTTGGCATGATTTTAAAAATCTAAATTTAGAGGGTGAAACTGGGATAAGTTAATCCAAGCCATTTTACATTTCATAAATATTCATTTTTATTGAAGCGTCAATTGTGGTAGCATCATTTATACAAAGAAGAGATCTGTGGGGACAAATTCCTTCCACTATTATGTAGAAGGCTTATGTGTATTTATTTTATGGTGAGTGATATACACAGATATTTTAAAAGAAAATGATATGAAATGGTTTTTCGTTTAGAAAACTTCTCCCCAAAGTGTGATTAATTTCTAAATTGTGGGATACAGAGCTGTTGTTTCTCCTGTTTGCATCCTGTGCAAAGCTCTTTGATTGTTTCGCTGTCTGTGGTAGAACCTTCTGTTTCCCTCACATCCTTGGAAGGTTATTTCATACCCTGCCTGCTGCCATCTGATCCTTGCCTCCCTCCCAGCCTCATGTCCCACAGAGCCCCTAGGGAGCCTGCCTCCTGCTGGCATGACTCCACCTTCCACCTCTGCAGGAGCTCATGGGATGGCGCCCATGAGGACTGCCTGCTCTGATCTTTTTATCTATTTCTTCATTAAATGCCTATTAAATGGCTGCTTAGGTAAAGCATGTATGTTTTCCTTATATCCTTATCTTACTGTTTCTTCAACATTGTCCTTTCTTAATTCTGCTTCTATAAGCCCAGCCCCTTTCTCTAAAGCCTCAGTGATCTCCTCTTCACTGGACAGGCATTTGTGTGTGACTTTGTAACTCTGTCAGCTCTTGCATTGCTAGGTGCTCTGCCGCCAAGTTATCGAATCTTTGTCTTATTTCTCCTAGAGGGAGAAGCCACGTTCAGATCCTTTGGGGAGTCCTGTGTTTGCAACTAACTTCACCCTCTGGTCCATGGCATTTCATATAGGGCCCTGCCCACACCAGGTACCTGGTAGTGGTTTCTGGGTGTTGTGCAGAGTATGGTTAACATTTGAAAAAAACAGAAAGGTGGCTTCTGTAGTCTTCTATCACCACTGTGATCCAGAGAAGCAATGCAGCAGATACGGGCGATTACTCTAGATTGTTCCAGTAGTGGTGATGGATTCGTGCTAATTTCTTCAGGCTTTCTTTTTTTATCACTCTGTGATAGACCTGGCTTCGGGCCAGGATGAAGGGGCTGGATCCCTGAGCAGAGACTCGTAAGGTATCTACAGCAGGGGTGGAGGGCATAGGACTCAGCACCATCCAGGTGGGACCTTGGGTCCCAGGCCTGTGAGTCCCTGTGAGCCCTGCGTGGGGTGAGGAGGAAGTGTGTACAAGAGGGAGGAGGGGAGTGAGTGGCTGGGGAGCAAGAGGCTGGCTGAGTGAGGAGACAACAGCTGGGTGCTGCCTGTAGAGAGTCAGGAAGAACAGAGGGTCTCCTCTTTGCTGAGCTTGGTCTGGCCCCTTCCCACATACCAGTCCCTGGCTGGCCCTGCTGTCCTGTGCTGACTAAAACCCTTGAACTTCTGGTGATGTCTGAGATTCTGAATTCTGCCAAGGGTG
The DNA here is from genome assembly GCA_004027875.1 of Aplodontia rufa. Lineage (NCBI taxonomy): Eukaryota > Metazoa > Chordata > Mammalia > Rodentia > Aplodontiidae > Aplodontia > Aplodontia rufa. The sequence goes on from PVKS010001775.1 coordinate 123,322, forward strand.
GTTGATGGGTGTCAATGGGTGACGAACGAGAATTGGGTATCTTCTGTGTGTACCTGTTCATCCTCTCCTACTGTGAATTCCAAGTTCGTCTGGGAGAATCCCAAGTTTGTGTCTACAGTTTGTTGACTGTGTGGTACTCGACTGTAAACTAGCTGAGGGTAGGACTGCCAGGGGGCAGACAAGAAACACTTGTTGAGTGGCCGCAGCACGTTGGCTTGAGAGGCAGGGGCCCCTTGGAGTGGTTTTGCACCTAATAGACATGCACGTAGGATACAAGCAGTGTCGGGTGACTAATGGCGAGAATGGTGCATGGAAGAACATTGGGCTTGGGGGCCTTGGCTTATCATTGCTGGCTTCCATGTTGTTGGTTTATCCTTTCACATCCAGAAAACATTAGGAGATAGGTAGAATTTCTATAGCCAAGTGGAAATGTATGTGATAAGGAGTGCCACTTGCCCATGTGACACAATGACGGCGTGTTTACCCGCCACTTTCCCTCTCCTTCCTGTAGCTCAGAGAGCCAGCTCGGGATTGGCTGCACAGGAGTAAGTGCCGTGTTGCCCAGAGCTTCAGCTGCATCAGGTTTCTAGTGGGCTTGGGTTGCAGTCATATTGCAGTTCAGTCATTTCTGCTTGTGCTCCTCTTCTTGTCACATTTTTTTTTTTTAAAGAGAGGGGGACAGTGAGAGAGAAAGATAGAATCAATTTCATTTAGTTTTTCATGTGGCTTTCGTTGCTCTGACACTTTGTTGTGTATGTGGTGCTGGGGTTCAAACCTGCGTCCTTGCGCATGCCAGGCAAATGCTGTAACCATTGAGCCACTGCTCAGCCCTCCTTGTCACATTTTGAGCTGAAAGATGGCAAGACGTTGGAAGCTTGTGACCTGGGCCTTATCTTTGGCATCTGCTCACATTGTCCTTTTTGTTTCCTCCTTCTCTCCTTAGCATGGTTGGCCAGCTTCTTTCCTGGTTCCAGCCACCCTTGTCAGTGCGTGGCTTCTGAAATCTAGACTTCCTCTTGTGAAAGTTGCACTTTTCTAAGTTCTAACAGGATGTGTAGGTCCTGCTGTAACCTCAAGCACAGTTCCGAGCGGCAGAGTGCCACTTCCTGTGATTCCAGTTGCACACTTCTGCCTGTGAAACGACTTTTCTTTAGGAAGAAGACGCAGGTTTTCCTCCCTCTACTTCTGCCCTTGGCATTTCCTGAGCTCCTTGCTGGATGGTAGTAACCTGCTGACATGACCAGACTCTCGGATTCCAACTGCTCCCTCCTTCTTAAAGTTCTATGCAGAAGCTCTTTGTTGATGAGGTGCTTGGCTGTTGACTCATGATGCCAAGTGCTTGATTTTCCTTCACCAGAGAGACCTCCATGTTGTCTGGGCCAGCTGGGATCTCATCTGTAAGATGGGCCTGTTCGGAAAGTTGGCGTAAGGTTGTTGTCCAACATGGGAAAAACATGGCTCCTTTTATTCCGTAGGACTTCTGTGGCAGTTCATGTGTTTCTCAGCAGGGTGTATTTCTGATCCCACTACCTTGTTGAAGAAGTTTATTAAATTCACATTATAATATAGCAAAGACTGGTAATAGCAAAACTGGAGAAATTACAGAGTGATAATACGTTCAATGGATTTATTACCATTACATTTAAATCATGAAGAAACCAAATTTAAGAACATTTAAAGTCTTCTCAGAACATGTACATAAAATGAGTTCTTTTGAAAAAATGTTACCATGGTAAATTAATAATATTAGTGTTAAATTTCCTTTGTAGATTTTTCATGTTTTACTTTTGATTTAAAAAAATTGGTCTGGATCAGTGGCTCAGCAGTTGCGGTGCTTGCCTGGCATGCGCTAATACACGAGTTCAAACCCCAGCACCACCTACCTACACAGCAAAGTTTTGGAGCAACAAAGGCCACGTGAAAAACTAAATAAATTGATTCTCTCTTTCTCTCTCTCTCACACACACTGTTCCTCTCTTTATAAAAGAAAATATTTGTAGTGTACTGTTAAGTAATTGATAGTTTGCTTAGGTCAAACATAATGTGAAAAGTTGAAAAGCACTGTTCAGTTGAGACTACAGACTCTTCTTTGACTTATGGGAAAAAATTAGTATTTTGACAGATTGTACCCAAAAGGGAAGAGTCATGAGAATGCAAACCTTTGAGGGAATTCATAGCTTTCCAGCTGGAGAAAATGAAACCTGAAGTGAAAAAAATCTCTGAAGTACTGTAGTTACCAGATGAAAAGAAAACTGCCTTAGAGCTGCAGAACGAGGAGGGAGCTGTCAGGACCCCCCAGAAATCCCTGCCTGCGGGAAGCCTGTGGTGCCTTCTGTCCAAAAGCTGCTTCACCGCAGGCCTCTGCAGGAATCTCTGCCCGCCCTGGAGTTTCCTGCTCACCTCCTTGCCTCTCCCACACCAGCCAGGGCCCTCTGACTCCAAGCAGCACTGCCCAAGCCCCCCACGCCCACCGTGATATGGTGTGCAGGTGCAGGCCACCCTGTCCTGGGCACTTGCCTAGGAACCCATGCAGAAACACGTGACTACCCGCAGTGAATGCAAGCGGTGACCAGGAGCCCATTGCAGATAGCTTACAAAATAAATTATGGCATAAAGCTTTTTCTTCTTCTTTAGGATTTTGTTCAATATGTAGGAGAAAAGGGAATAATTATTTTCTGGTGAAGGTTAGGAGTTGGAAAAAATATCCATGTCATTTGTACATCCTCTCTGGTGAAAAGTCTTTGGTAACATGTTAGACATTTCCAATTGCGTTATTATTTTTGTTGTTAGGTTGAGTGGCTTTTATATACTAGTTCTCTGTCAGATATGTGGTTTGTATATATATTTTCTCCTAGACAGTAGCTTGTCTTTTTACCTTTGTAATAGTCCTTTTGCAGAGTAAATGTGTTTAGTTTTGATGAGGTCCATTTTACCAGTTTTTCTCTTATGTATCCTGCTTTGGTGTCAAGTCTAAGAACTCTGCCCTGTTGTAATCCTGAAGATCTTGTCTTTTGCATCCCCCCACACTGTCTTCTAGTTTTAGTTCTACATTTAAGGTGGTGACCTATTCTGAGTTGTTTTTTGTGTCAGGCCGAGGCTGAGGTGGTCAGTTTCAGAAAAGGTCCCGCAAGGATCACCACCTGACTGGCTGAGAGTACAGTCAGAAATGGGTGGTCTAGGGCCTGTTTTCTTAAATAAAGTTTTACTGGAACACAGGCATGCTCATTTTGCTTTTGCAGTATAACCAAAGAATTGAGTAGTTGTGATTGAGCCAATATGATTCTCGAAGCTTAAGATACTTTTATCTGGACTTTTATTTTTATTTATGTATTTTTTTTTTAAAGAGAGAGAGGGACATTGGCAGGGTGAAGGAAGAGGAGGAGAGAGAGAGAATCAATTTTATTTAGTTTTCATGTGGCTTTCATTGCTCCCACACTTGGTTGTGAATGTGGTGCTGGGGTTCGAATCTGTGTCCTCGCACATGCCAGGCAAGCCCCATAATCGCTAAGCACCTTATCTGGACTTTTACAGAAAAGATTTTCTGAATTGTACTGTGTTGGGTTGATGTAGGACTCAGCCCCTCGCTAGCAGGGAAGGAGGGACCCCATCCGCGGCGGGAAAGGTGAGCACGCCGCATGCTGGTGCCGGTGCCGGTGCCGGTGCAGGTGCCCATTCCCCAGCCTCCCCAGCCCCCACAGCCTCCCCAGAAGACAGACATCCAAGGAGTCAGGTCAAGCAGGAACTCCTTTATTAGTGGGCATACTCAAGCTTATATAGAAACCCAGCAAAAAGAGGAAGTGCATGAAGCCTATAACAGTAAAGGTCAACTTGTTTTTATGTTTTTTATGGGACGAAAAGGCCTGTCAATCTGGTGGTGTGATTTGGCCTGTTCTTTGATTGGCTCAGGCCATCGCGCACTCACAGGTTGGCCTGCCCTCCCCTGGGCTCCTTGGCGCCATCTTTGTTGCACTGTAGTTTAGTGAACTCCTTTTGGTTTCCATTTCTTTCAGATTCCTCCTGTGTTCTGGTGTTCAATGCATACTTTTCGTGCATCCTTTTGATGCCGGTGATGTGGATGTCGGGTTTGTGTCCTCTCGGAGTAGAAGAATGAAACCGAGGGACACCGAGGCAAGCGTAGTAGACAAGTTTTATTATAGAAAGCACAGAAAGTAAACATAGGGAAAAGAGCAGACTTCCCCCAGAGTGGGGGAAGGGGACAGAGCCAATGAGGCAGTGAGGTTTGCCCCTTTTATGTGACAACCTCTCCTGGATTGGTCACTGCTTCCCTGCCCCTGTACAGGCGCTGGGAATTCTGGTCCAGTCTCTGATCCATGCATTAGGTTCTTTGATCCATGCCTTAGGCGCCAAGAAAGATTGTGGTTCCTTGCTTAGCAGCAGTGAGTGTCTGCATCTGGGCCTATCTTATCAGACCCTCATTAGCATTGGGGATGTCTTTGCCTTCTTGGAAAAGATGATCTCCTTATCAACCCACATTGCTCTGCCTACACTGAACTGCCTAACTTTTTCTGTCTCATTCCCCCCTCTGTTTAGGGAAACCCAAACTGCTGTGGGGGTTCGGGCGACAATCGAATCTGGTTACTTCCTGCTGAGAAAAGGGCGACGTGGGGCAAGCAGTTTTGGGTCTTCCCTTGATAATGTTTGGGTTGAATAAGGAGTCTGGAGTGCTCGTGGGTGGCTCCATCTTTATCACAATCAGGAGTTCAGCAGACTCTTAAGTTAGAGTGGATCTGCTGAACTAAGATATCAAAGTTAATGTCAGAATGAAAATTAACATCGAGTTTGAGAGGGAAAATCAGGTCTGTTGTTTGGCTCCTCAAAGAAACACATATTGTAATTGAAAGTCTAGGGGTATACAGAAAAAGACATCTAACACGGTAAACTGAATAGCAGTAGCTAGAACCTCGAAAGACACGGTATAAGGATTAGTCATAGAGTGGAGGAGAATGTCTGCTTCATTAATTACCTTAAGGCCATTCCCATTCGGTTTACCATGATAGAATCTTGAATGTTTGAAAGTAAATTTCTCCCTTAAGGAGAAGGACACTCTTTGGACTATCAGGAATGCAGGAGAAAATATCATCCTGTCCCATTTTTAACTTAATGGGAGAGTCAGGTTTCTAGTCACAGGCCCTCCAGACACTCCTTGCACTGTCACAATATTAGGAGGGGGATCCAGGGTAAGAGACAAGTACAAAGGCTAGCACCAGTGTCCAAGAGGAAACTGACCTTTTGGCTCCCCATGGAGAAGCATATCTAGGGTTCATGCATGGTAATAGTAGTCACAGAGCCATAGGAGTCACAGAGCCAAAAAGCCAACCTCAGCCCTGTCAGGCCTGTGTGGGGAACTTTGGATCCGAGGGCCTGCGCCCCTGGGGACATTCATTCCTCCAGTTATAGCCTTGACAGATAGGATAGGGCTTTAGTGGTGGTCGCTTTGTGCTTGGCCTGTGGACACTCCCGCAGGTAATGTCCCCCTTTTTACAATGGACATAAGTCCTTTTCCTGGCTTGGGGTCCATTCCATTTCTCTCCTCTATTACCCTGGAAGCTTACTCCTTGTAAGGCAGAGCCAGCCAGTGCCTCAGCTTTTTAGTCTCTATGTTCCCTTTCTTTCCTCTCCTCCTGACCATTATTACAAAAGACAGGTTGCAAGCTAGGAGATGTTATCTAAAGACTGATCAGGGCCATGTGCCAATTATTTCCTCCGAGCGTCTGGGGCCATCTGAGTGATAATTTTGTCATTTGAAATTATGTGGCCCTCTATGGACTCAGGGTCCATGATGATGTGTTTTCTCAGTGCCTCCCTGAGTTTCTCCAGAAAGGCTGTAGGGCTTTCCCTGAGTCTATATTAAGCATTTAGTTAATATACAGCCTTATATGTCAAACATGAATCAAAGAAGCATTAAGAGAGCCTCCTTTTTGTAGAAAAGGTAGCAAAATGTTTTTACGTTTCACATTGTTAATCTTTAAATTAGGCTCTCATTATTGCTTCACAAACATACCGTTAAATTTTTATCCCAGTATAAAGTCAGGTTATTCTATTTTAATTACAAAATATTAAATGATATAAATAAATACTTAAATTTTTTGTTTCCATATAAACAACTTTTAGCTTGGAAACATCAGCTTGATAAAATGCTGCCCTAAATTTTACGTTTTAAGGAATTTATATACTTGAAAGACATGAATAAATCTAATACACAAAGCCAGTATTAATTATATATGTCCTTATATTAACTAAATTTAACTTTTGAATTAAAATTTAGGATCCATAGTGTAACCCAAGTTTTGAAATACAATGTGTAAAGAGAGCATGCTGGTTTGTCAGCTATATTGTAATAATCTACAAACAGTTGCTCATTTGATATTATGAAGTAAAACAGGTATAAATTACAATTCCTTTAAGATTTTAATTTTTTTAAGTTGATAAGCCTAACACCTGATAAGAGCAGGTCATGCTTTAAGAAACCCTTGTTATTTCAATACATAGAATTATATTCTGGTTCATAACACTACATTACTGTTTGAACTTAAATGAAACCTTAAATAACTTTAAATTGTGCCAATTATATTCAACTTACTAACACACAAGCTTCTGAGATTTACCTTCCACAAACCTTTTGTAACTTACTTAGACACTATTTCTTTATCCAGAAACATTTTTTCCTCATCCAGGAAGATTTTATTTCAGTTTCTATATCAAAGCATATGTCCATGCCTATATCCTTTTATATTTCTTTGCTACAATCCTTATGAAACCTCCAATGTTCCCCATTACGTTAAGATGAGAAATATTATAGGTCATACTATTTAAGTCAGAACAGTTAAAAAAAATACAAAATGAAATTGCCAAGAGGAAACAGTACCAGTGATCAAACTGATTTATACATATAACCCATTAATGATAAAGCCTCTATGCATTTAAAGCAAATGTAAGCCAGATTTAAAATGAACAATGTTTAAAAGACAGCACTTGGTTCTTTCTAATTATTTCATCTAATAAATATTTGTGTCATCTATAGTACTTTAATTTATACACAGCTAAAACCTTTTGTACTTTTTACATATAGAATTATACTTGTTAGAATTTTAAGTCTTAACAACCTTGCTTTTTTTTTAGTGAAGACCAAGATCAAAGCAATCTTAAATTATCTTTTTAGTTTCCAATCTATAATAGCACATTTAATAAACCCAAATGAATGTTAGAACTTATAAGAACACACTTAATAAACCCAAATGTCACCTTATAGAAATTAAATCAAGATTACTCAAATTTACTTAGCAATTAACGTTTTAACATTTTGACTTTGCAAACTCATCAGATATCTCCTTTAACAAACACATTTGTGGAGATTAATCCCATTTATGTTAAATCTACTTTACTCATTTTTATTGTTAACTTAGGTTATCCATGAAACCTCAGGATATTAGACAAATATAAACCATCTTCTTTCCATCGAAGAAAAATCCTAGAAGTACTGAATGAAACACTCTAAACATTTATAGAAAACATTCCAGTGATTGACCACCTAGAAAACAAATACGTAAGCTAGTACTCTTAAACACTCTTATGTCTAAATGATTTAGATTGAACCTCTTTAAATGCTTAAGTCATGTGAATTAAAAGTCATTTGGATCCATTTTTCCTCCTTTTTAAAATTTAATTTATGAGCGCTCATCTATAAGCCAATTGAAAATACATATAACATACATGTACACAAACACACAGGACAGGTGTGCACACAAAAAAAACCAACAGGAAACAGTTTTTAGAACCTTGGAATAATTGACCTTTGGAATAAAGACGGCAGTAAAAACCATAATTAAAAAAACTCTAGTTAGATAAAACAAGACTGACTGAAAAATATCTTTAGGTGTATAAAATAGGTGAATTCAACAGTAAAATTGAGCTCAGATCCAAAAAAATGAAACGGCTGCACTTATTCTAGTAAAGGAGCATGTGCACATCTTTAGCACCAGAATTAGAGTCAGCCCAGGCACTGAAGGAATGAGAGCAGGTGAAATCCTCAGGAAGTTGTTTTTTAAGAATAAAGAAAACCTATATGGAATCTTTCCAGTTTCCTTGTGTCCAAATGAAGAGAAGAGAAAACTCCTTAGGAATTAGTGTTTCTTGATATTTCTTTCCAAGTATCTCTTGTTAAAATCTCAGCATGCAGGAAGAGAGTAAACATAGTCCCTTAGGCCTCACAGCCCCTTGAATGTAAAAGTAGCATTTTTCTCTGGTCTCAAACTGGTTTAGGCACTAGCTCATGTAATTTGTATTGTAAAAGATGGCTATCAGGCAGAGAACTAGCTGGGGTCTCCTTCCCTTTTACACAGGAGCTAAGCTGCAAAGTGATAGAATGAGGTTTTTCTTGGGCATTTCTGGGTTATGCAGGCTGGTGGTGAACCTGGCATAACATGAGAACGAAGCTCCTGCCTGAATTAGTGGACGTTCTTTTTCAGGGGGTTTCTGACGGTCTGCAATCCCGTCTCTCCTTTTCCTAAACCCTGCTGGATTTATTGCTGCCTTACCAGCGAGGATGTGAAGGTCTTTGTTTGCCACATGCCAAAATCTTAGGGAATCCAGACTTAGTGGCATTACTGGTATTCCCTTCGCCATTATAATATTTAATGCCCCATAATAGAAAAGCAGCCTAGAGTGGCCTGCAGTTGAGGCCTTATTTAGCATGGAGGATCTAAGGGAGGATATTTGCCAACTAGTTGTAGCTTTAAAATTTGCCTTACACGATTCTAAACCTGCTTTTACAAAGGACAGAGACCAAACACTTCACCAAATTCTGTCTCCCTAAATTCCTATAATTGTTAATCCTATAAAATATCTGTGCATCCTAATTTATGAGCTAAAACATTAAAGCCTAACCTCTACAGAGACAAAAAAGGGTAAACATGTCTTAATTACTGCTAAGGAGTTAAAATTCAACCTCCACTAAGCCAGGAAAGGCAAACATGTCTCTCTGTAG